>JAUTBV010159920.1:0-10122 GCA_032361325.1 Lepetodrilus fucensis | reverse complement strand
TAGCATAACTACTCAGATGCGACTCTGGGTTGTCATAGCATAACTACTCAGATGCGACTCTGGGTTGTCATAGCATAACTACTCAGATGCGACTCTGGGTTGTCATAGCATAACTACTCAGATGCGACTCTGGGTTGTCATAGCATAACTACTCAGATGCGACTCTGGGTTGTCATAGCATATAACTGTACAGGTGTGACCATGGCCGGACACAGCATAGCATTACAAGTGCGACCTTGCAGTGAAGGGATACATTTACAGATGCGACCATAGACTGACATAGCATAGCAGCACAGCTGGAACCTTAAGAGGTCATCCTTGCCTGATATGACATGAACTACACAGGTGTAACCGCGGATGAACATGGCATAACATTTAACAAATGCGACCCTGGACTGACATTTTCTAACATTTGCAGGTGTGATAATGGACTGACATGTCATAGCCATACAGGTGCGACCCCTGGCTTAACTAACGCTCACATAAATGGAGGTCAGTTTTTATGTTCCGCAGACATAAATTTATTCGTCTTTGTACCGTAATATATTATTTCACTGTTTCAATTGTTTACGAGGTAGGAACGTGTGGCGTGTGTTTAAACTTGATGTCAACCTTTTGTGTCGCAGAGTATTTAAGATTTGCAGTAATTTACGCCAATCCTTTGAACTTACAATATATTGGATAATAAAGTATGAAGTCAAATAATGTTACTAACATTATTTGAAAGTAAAACAAACCTAAAAAAAAATATAAAATAAAACTGAAAGATATATTCCACATGTATGTGCTTATTGCTCAATATAACAATGTGATAAATGCATACAAACGTACATTTTTAAGAAATGTGTTGAAATGGTATAAATATGTATCTGTATGCTAATACAGTACAATGGTTGTTCCTGCTTTCCATTTGTATTACTAGTATATTTTTGAAAGTTTTAAAAGTTTGTATCCAAACCACTATAAATTACAAAGAGCCGTAATGGGTGATGATAGTTGAAAGTTGCTTAAAATTCCAAATAGCTTTAACTTTAAGTAAAATGTTGACGAGATACCCTTACAAAAATCTCCACTGAGTATGCACCTGCAGCCAGTGTTGATCCCGGGTGTAATCTGTGCTGATGTGTTTACGAGACAGTAGACAGATAAGAGGCGTGGGTATGTATGTGCCTGTCCAGTATTAGGGGTGAAATACGGGACATTTCTGAAGCCTCCACCCCACGGAAGTGTCTCCCGTACCCGTCCACTTCTCACCTCACCCCGCACCCCACAACCTCACCCCTCGCGGTCCCACCAACCTCCATTGGCCGCCATCTTTGCCCTGTAGACGAACTTGATCCCTGACAAACAGGTAGACATTTTATCCCGACACCGAAATACTTCACATCTCGATAACGAAAAAGACACTTTCCCGAACGAACTAAATTGCAATTTAGGACGAAAAATATTGTATTTTTATTGTTTACGCGTGTCAAGTGTTTGGTGAAGGTTTATTTGCAGTCATCCATACATACTGTGACCTATGGTAAACAGCTACCAGTTCACACTCGTTGATTTCGTACTCGAGCCTACCTGATTGCTATTAGTCTGTCTGGTACGCGTATTTGCTTATAAGAAAGATTTGCCTTGAAGCAAATAACTTTTTATAGCTCCGAGGTACTTGTTTCCCCTTTGGACATAACAATACAACAACTGTACTAATTGCTCTCTCGTTGCAATAGTTTATTTGTGGGCCTGTACCTCGAGTGGGGATATCTTATCCCCGGCTTTACACTGGCCAATGGTAGAGAAAGATGTTAATTATGACGTTTGAAAACTCAAACTTTCCACAATTGTGATTGCTGCTTGTTGTTTTTAACGCCAGCAATCATAATAAAGCTAATAACTGTGCAATTTCTACCCGACCTCCATAGGTTCGTTGAGATCGGAGGAATGAATGTAACGCGGAGAGTCGCTAATCCCAGTCTCGCCACGACGGCCATATTGGACGTGGAGCGAGGGAGAGGGTTGGTGAGCTGGGTGAGGATGGTCGCGGGGGTACCGGCTCTAGGGAGACGCTGGGGAGGGACCGGGGGGTAAAACATCACCCCAGGGGATCAGAATGTCATTCCGAAGAATTTCAGTCTTCAAAGTCGAGCAGAAGTGCAAGCATTCGTCTGCAAACGTCACCATACGGCAACGATACTGACTCGAGGTAAGTAAACATTATGCTTGTCGGTGTGCGCATGTTGTTATATGAGAGTACCACTGATCAGATATTATCGAAATTATATTATTTGTATAATAATGTTGAATGTTATTATGTGTTTGCTCGGTTATATTCTTTGGTTCAGTTTATTTCGTTTGAAATTGTTTTCTTTGTTCGGTGTCATTTGCGTTGTCTGTCAAGCGCCAGATTTATCGATTTCATTTAATCTTATCTGTGTATTGTTATTTCCTGTCAGAAACACATCTGTAAATGTGTTCTGCATTTTATTACCACTAAAATACTAGTGCTTGCAAGATAGTATGCTGACAAAATCAGGATTGTATACTATAATGTAAATGTACGCGCCCTCTCGATCTGCATAAGTTAAGGTTGCATAGCAAACGAAATTGTAAAAATTACAGACAAAATCACTCTTGGGCTTGATAAATAATTAATATCTATATATGCACGACTTGTTTATGCCTCAAATGCTGGTCTGGACGAGACGCGCGTTGACTCATGCAATACAAAAGACTCCAACCGTTTTCCGCCATTTTCCCTGACTAAGTGATTATGTTTAAGCGGTAATGCGACGAACGAAATACCTGCAGGATTAGAAGCCAGTTCACAATAATTACAAAAATTCGAAACAACCGTCAAGTTTGTCTCGGATGATTGTAGCTAATGTGTAAATACCGACTCGCTTCTCGAAGGAACACCGCCAAACATTTTGTTTACAGTCCACACTTTGGACAGCATGCAGACGCCATTTTGAAGGGCTCGCGTCCCCACATTACAGATTAGATTCAATCATTTGCACCTTTCTCACGCCACACCTGTAAAAGCTTTTATTTATAATGTGCTAACAGTTTTAATAATTCTTTATTAATGCATAAATCCATAAATATCCATTTACATAATGTTTTAGTGCAACGAGCCGAACTGAATGATTTCAATTGAACGATTTTTTTTTTATGTCAAATGTCACTCCAGAATGTCAGTGAAAATGACCCAGATACATAAGTTGCGAAACACAGCTCTGGTCATCATCCATGTGCATTTCCTCGTTCGATCAATCCGACGATGTAATTGCTGTTTCAGTTGTATATATATCACCGCCGGGGTCGAACGCGTCACCCAAATTGCAATTAACATGTCGGCTCCGTCCACCGAACAAAAGGTCTGGTCATTCGGACCTTACCAGCCCTTCAATAGGTGGGTGAGATTGCCCCTGAGGGTCTTCGACCGGAGGCAAGACAGTTTGGGGTATTGCCATTGACGGTATCACAGTGTACCTCTACTGCAAGTCTATATCAGACCAGGGTGTAGGCCCAGACCGTCTTATTGCAATCAGGAAAATTTATTTCACCCCCTGTGGTCAGAACTTACATAAATATTTGGCCATACATTCTAATCACTACCAATGACTTCACACATGGTCTGCGATGAACTTAGGACACGTATACCCGAACTATCCAAAGCATACATTATGATTATGTAAATTATAAAGTTGTTAAACGTTTCAATAGTTTTATAGTCAAATGTTATTACAAAATGTTATCTACATTGAAGCCATTCCCATGAAGTCATCACTTATAAACATATTTGAAGGCGGTTTTAGTCAAATGTTATCTATATTGAAGCCATTCCCATGAAGTCATCACTTATAAACATATTTGAAGGCAGTTTTAGTCAAATGTTATTAGAAAATGTTATCTATATTGAAGCCATTCCCATGCAGTCATCACTTATAAACATATTTGAAGACAGTTTTAGTCAAATGTTATTACAACATATTATTTATATTGAAGGCATACCCATTAAGTCATCTCTTCTATACACATTTCAAAATTGTATTGAATTTAAAACAGGCTTTTCTGAGAACTTTCATCAACAATACAATTATAATATTAACATGCTGCAAAACAAATTCAACACATGGAAACTCAATGATATCCTCCTGACATACCATGTCCAATATTCTCACTTCATTTATTATGCTAAGCCGTGCATATAAACTCATAATTCATCAATAGTTCAAAGAGGTTAAGCTCTATTGTTCATGTCATTTAAAATGACTAATTTCACATGCTGACATTCAATTCAAGTGTAGGGAGATATGACACCATTTGCAGTAAATGATCGCGATACGCGTTCTTGAATATGCGACAGATAACATGGTCATACGGATTTCATGAATCCTTGAATATAACCAGCCCATTGTGGTTAATGTAAATAGTAAAACTGATAGGTCATTACAGGAGCCAAACGTGCAAACAGGCTCTGTGGGTATATGAACCGTTCTGACAATGTTTAGAATTACTGAACGTCCTTGATGAAGAATGATGAAGTAGTGTTACTTAATCATTGACAATATTGAAATTTGGTACTCACTGTTTACACACAATGGTACTATGATCCCACACATTGAATACTGCATAATGTATTCGTACTAAATTGACTCATAATTGTGAGGAGTTGCTTTTATGCTTAACTGACACATTTAAACAAATAGGTATTCAGTCTCAAATAGCACAAACTATGCACTAGTACTCAGCTGTATTAAGTTCATGAATTCTGAGTTGTACACAGTACTCACTTGTACCAAATTGAAACATAATGTCACAAGTTACTCAGATGAATAATGTATGGTTGAGAATGATGCTCAAACTAAAATGATATTATAGTATTGAAGATACATTGCCTTGTACTATATTGACTCAGAAAGGTACACACTTTAACCAAATACTCAGATGATGAAATATCATTGTGAAAGGTATATTCTTGACTCAGAAAGGTACACACTTTAACCACACACTCAGATGGTGAACTGTATCATTGAGAAAGGTACATTTTGACTTGTATAGTGTATAGAATATATACAGCTGGGGGGAAAAGAAAAATACAACTATAACAATAATTACCTGGATTTGTACTCATTCAGACAAGTGGACATATTTACGTACCCATTTGACTTTTAAGAACATTCACTCAACAAGGTACATATACCATTATGGTATTTACAAAGTTGATTAAGGAAGGTGAATACACTATGTTTTCTGACTCCACTTCCACAGGTTGTACATTGATCTAAACTGACTCAGAAAGATGCACACATTGTAATGCACATAATCATTCATGCACATATTACTGATTCAGATAGGTAGCATTTATCCAGCTCTTGCAAGACTAAAGGTATACCCTGTAATATCTACATATATTGAATATGGTGCCTTGACAAACATGAAAACAAAGAATTTCGTATAAATTACTATTGAAAGAACATTTATTATTTAAAGTATCAAAGCTCATGTATGTCAAGGACGGTTATCTGTCTCGTTGAACTAAATATATGGCAATAAGTTATGAAGATAATATCCGAAATAATATTCACGTTCAACCCAACCCTACTGCTAACGAAAACAATTCAACAACATGTGGACAAGCATCTCGTAAAACAATAATGCATAGAGGTGATCATTGGCTATAGAATATAATTATAGGATCTGCATAAACATGCATGGTTAATAAGACATGACACCTGCAACGAGTGCCCTTGTGATTGTTAAATAATTCATGGTCGACATATGTGGATATCTGAGAAAAAACAATATAATTATTCAGATATAAACGACAGAAATATCTCCAATTTACATAATTTTAGATTATTTTATACTATTATATGAATTCCTCTAACATTGTAGGAAATTCAAATATAAGGACTATATTTTCGTAGTATGTTTTGGGAATTAGATTTATGGTGTCAACATATTGAAAATCAGTTTGCATCTGACCTCTATTTATGACAATAATAGTTATTTTTTATCAGAGTGTATCACACACACGCACACACGCATACATGCATACCCACACCGAGTCGCATTCCAAGCGTCCTTTTAATACTAAACAATACATTTAAACATTATTGTTTAAGGATATGCATGTTGCTAATGTATCAGTATCATAATATAATTCAGTATGAATAGTTATTCATTACTTTATCATGACAATGGTTTTAAGCCATTGTCAAAAACATGCCAACATTAAATCAGTTAGTATTATCAGAACTAATAGTTATGTATTACAATTACAATAGCTGTGTATGAATGAAAGGTAGACTTAAAAACGGTAACATTAAAAACAGACATTACAGTTTATACATATTTATTGAGAAATGGTATAAAGACATACAGTATGAGTTTGTTGACATAATTCATGGTCAAACTTATTTTACCTGAAAGTATGTGCATGTACATTTGATTTTGTTTTGTTATGTTTTATCTCGTGGTAAAAAGAACATTACAAAATTATGAAAGAAATATGAAAATAGTTTCAGAGAATGAAACTAAATGTGTATATCAAGTTTACGTTATGGTACTAATACTATACATTATATATGAAAGTATCTAATGACAACGAATCACATTCTGATTCCTATTAAATCTAGACTTACTTACTGTTATGTTTTATCTCGTGGTAAAAAGAAAATAAAAAAATTATGAAAGAAATATGAAAATAGTTTCAGAGAATGAAACTAAATGTGTATATCAATGTTACTTTATGGTACTAATACTATACATAATATATGAAAGTATCTAATGACAACGAATCACATTCTGATTCCTACTAAATCTAGACTTACTTAACTATTAATGGATGATCTATTGAATAGGACTATTATGGTGACAGTCAGTTCTCTCTACTAAAACATTGATAATTCGTTGCTATCAATAGTGTATGCATTGTTCTCATTTAAGTATGACACAACTCCTGTTTCTAACAGTCAAATAATTACTAATATTATTTAAATACTAAATCGTTCATGGTCAAATGCACTTATCTTATGACAATATACAGACAGTGACCTTGCGTGTCTTAGTTCAAAGAGATATATCACCTTACCCTCAATATATATAGACACAATAACTGATACCGCTAAAACTGCTCTAGGAATTAAACTTATAATAATATAACATGGCACGCTCTAGTCAAGGCATATCAAGTAAATACTGTATATGAGGATGTATTTGAACAAGCACTGTACGTAGACAGTTGTATACAGATATGATAGTGAGTGTGGACATTATTCACTAAAGACGGCTAGTGTGTCAGTTATTTTCTCCAGTACTCATGAAGTAGATATCAAAGTAAACATAATAAGAGGCTATATTTTCCTCGTCGACACCCATACAACACGACCTAAGCCAAGTTGTTTTGGTCGAAATATAATGTGTATTATGAATGTTACATGCATACCTACTATTCCTGGGTTAATATAGTCCAATAATCTTTTTTACGAATGTGGACTACTTTACAACATTATAAAATAATTATTGGCATGTTTCTTGTATATATGGGTCAGTGATGTTATTATACTCCACACACTGCCAGTGACCCAAAATACTCTGTATGGGACAATTACCGTAAATGTCACGTTGCTGTGGTAACCGTGGACCGGAGGTTGAAAATACACATTTTCGCTTGTCAACTGCCGGTAAGATTTTTATCACAAGTATGACCGTCGATAGAGCGTGAAATTCTCATGGTGACTCGACTCAGTTAACGTTTACAGATAATCTTCCACTCCAGCAATCGTATGTCGTGATTTTTTTCTTAGCGCCATTTTTGCAAAAATAAAAACAACACATTGTTACTCTCCGTAGCTATTTACATTTCGATTACATTAATGTCAAGTATATTTTTTGACAAAAAAAGTATGAACAAACATACATATTAAAGGATGATTGGTACAACGTATCATGACATAAGCTAAATTAGGTAAATTTCGAAATATTTGATATATATTCGAATATTTTAATTTTGGCATCGAAATATTTACTATTAATATATTATGTTGTATTTTTATTAATTATTTTAAAGGATATAATTATGAAACATTTATTGGGATAAAGCTACTTCACTAAACGCATCTATGGAGGTTTATACCGTCAATATTTGCTACCAACCAATCAGAATCCATAATTTCTCATTCTGTCCAATCAGAAGAGGTGATCCATATCAAGGTAAAATTAGCCAATCTCTGCCGTGCTTTGATTTAAGAATACATTTATCCAAAGTATTTTTGTTTCTGTTATTGGAATACTGATGATAATATTTGGCTTAATTAGTTATTGATGTGTAATTACTTATTTTGATAAAAATGTATTTTGTTAACTGAAATTTGACCAATATTCGTTAAATTCGGTTTAACCACTATTGCATGGCAATACTTAGCATTGACAACATGGTATACGATTAATGTTAATGAACATCCGAAAGCATATTATATAAATATAATGCTAGTAATGCATGCTGTTTTGAACCAATTGAACTTATTATAATATGTTCTTAAGTATTATCACAACATCGACGTTTTATATAACTCTTAAATAAATAATAGTAAATATATATACTATTATACCGGTTTGTCATAATATGTTCAAAAACAAGTGTCAGTACATTTTGTTATGTGTAAAATAATACTTGGACTGTAGCGTGTTAATTACAATATGGCCATATCATTTGTTCAAGCAATGCAGATTGTAACCAACAGAGTTATTAATAATGTAGAAAATGTCTTGAATGAAAAGTTCGTGGACGAATCGACATCACACTATGCCCCTGGGGGCTTTATGTCGTTTCTATAAATATTCGCTTCTGTCATTTACATCAATTAATTGGTCTTTTAATATCGTGACAGTGAAGGAAACAAACCCCAGCGTGTTTGCCCACACCGTGTTGTCATTTAAGACATTGTCACAGCTCCGCATAATGTTAACAAATCTAGTAATAAACCCTGGAAATTGGGAGCTGGTTTCCAGAAGTGAATAGATGCACGATGTAGGTCGACTCTGCATACAATAATGAACGACCCCTGACCCATGACCCGCGTCACGTGGTACTATTGATCACGTGACTTCCAGGTGAAATGAACTCTGGGGAGAAGTATTTAAGAAAAATAACAACATTGAATTGTGCACATTACTATACGAATGTAGTTGTGCGCTGGAAATGGGTTATTAATTACTATACTAAGAGTGAAAGTGAATAGTTTCGAGTAGATAGGCAATTGATGAAGTATGAGTATGTTTGTATTTGCAATAGACAGGTTCGCCACTAAATATTACAATAGACATATTGTTCTGACTATAAGACTATACGATTTGGAGAAGGAGGAGGGATAGTTAAATGGGGAGAGATAGGTAACGCGGTATAATGGATCTAACGTTAGGATTGGGACATGCGTTCAATTATAGTGGGGGTCTTTGTTATTTATACCAAACACAAAATGGTTCCACATAATTTAATTATGTAGCTACGTCATGTTCTATTATTAATGGATGTTACCATCTTGTTAATTATTAAAGGATGTTACCATCAGTTTCCACACTTGTTTATCAGACATGCTAGTGTCAGTATATATTATTCGGATGGTATAATATATATTCCATAGATTATAACCTGACCAGTGCATTGTTTATAATTAAAAATAGAAGTTTGATATATGATGTGAAATTGTAGAAATCTCTGGGTGGGAAATGTGTAGGCCCCTACTATAACTCTACGTATTTATGTGCAACATTAACATTTGAATAATAACAGAGAGCTGTATCAACCTGATATCCAACAGTATTATTTTCATTAATGATTAGACAACAATATGCTGGATACATATTACGTTGCAAATCCCTTTGTAATCTCTTCACATATAATTATCCCACTCTATTAATATTATATTGATATTTTGTTCTCCCCATGAGAATAAAGTATATCTATTGTTAGTTGTGAATAACATAATATTCAAACTATACTCATACTAAGAGCGGTAGATTTGTTGGATAATATATCGAAGTATAGTTCCACCAAAGACAAACTGAAAGGATATGGATGATAAAGTAATCTATGCAATATTTAATAATATATATCGACACATT
>JAUTBV010159909.1:0-10122 GCA_032361325.1 Lepetodrilus fucensis | reverse complement strand
TAAATGTTGTAATCTTATACAATTTTACCTTGTGTCAAATTGTGACATTTAGTGTAAATTCACCAACATTAGAAAGTTCAGTACACGTGGGAAATCGTCTGGTTTGTTGATTGTTTATACTATCGGATTTTCAGAAGAAAGGGAAGCAACTCTTGGCAAACAAAATAGTTTAAAATGGCCACGCATCTGTTGTGTCCGGTAACACAAGTCGTTCATTTTAGCTAGAGTATGTTGACACGCTATCTAATGATGGCCCTGTGTGTTACCGACAACATTAGTTGCTTAAGGAACTGTGTTTATTTCATGGATTAAATGTTTAATGCATAGGTAAGAACAACAATTTGAAGTTTCGTTTTGTATATTTCACGAAATATGCTATCTACGCTTATCGGTCCGGAAACTGAGTATCGGAGGATACATAAAAAAAAGGGAATAAGATGTGAATAATATCTTATTACACTATATATATAATAAGTGTATGTAATTATTGGAAATTGTACTATGATTTTAATGAAAACAGAGCATAGCAGCTTTGGGTGATATTCGTACCAGAAGGACGACACGCATACGGGTAAGTTACTGGAAACTGCACTATGTATTTACAGTGTATGCAGTTCACCGACTAATCACCTTGGCTTTCCTTCCAGAATAATATCTTATGAATGGGACATGGTATGCAATTTGCGATAAAACAAAACAAATCTATATTAATATTTTTTTTATTATAATATTATATTGTATATGTATATACAATATATGTAATATTATAATAATACTAATAATAATTGCAAAAATATAATATTCTTAGTATTATATTAATGTTCTTGGACATTGCATACCATTGTCTCCATCAACACTTTCATCTCCACGTCATGGTTTCAAGAGATTGATCTCTAACTGTCACGTCACCTTCACAGAATCCGCTGATTTCTCTTTCTTTCTTTCTCTCTTCTCATACCACTAACAGCCAGCTTCAAAAAGTAAAGCAGCACTTGGTAAAATAGCATCAATTAAGGTATCAATTTGTATTCAAGACCCATTACATGCTAGTTGCTCTTAACATTTATTGTTAGTTTGTACTTGTGGTTCCAGATGGGTAAATTATATTCAGATTTAACAGGAACACTTTCAGTCATCATGTATACTTTAGATCTACAAATAATATGAGAGTACACACTACACTACTGTTACTTCAACTTTCAATTACCGGTAATCAGTTGGGTTTTTATTCCATGTAACTACATGTTACAAACATTTTCTGCACCCATAATTATTCAAAATATCTTGATTGTCTCCCCATAATATTACCTATCTGAAACCAATAGTTTAATGGTTTAATTAATTTGTATGTATTAGTTTAATTTTC
This sequence comes from Lepetodrilus fucensis, assembly GCA_032361325.1. Lineage (NCBI taxonomy): Eukaryota > Metazoa > Mollusca > Gastropoda > Lepetellida > Lepetodrilidae > Lepetodrilus > Lepetodrilus fucensis. Next base: position 8,756 of record JAUTBV010159909.1, on the reverse strand, counting down.
TATTAACACTCTCCATGCTGGAGGCAACCAGAGATACAGTACTTGTGCCTAATACAGCTGGGAGAGGGTTAAATGATTTCTGTTTTGTAAATGCTATAGGATTTTAACATCAATTTAATGTCAATTATGATTATCGGTATGTAATATTTAACATCATATTATATTTTAAAATTTGTGTTAAAAAATCCATTTGAGATGATAGAGTGTATATAGTATAGTATATTTATGCCATAGTTATACCCTGGTTTATGGATTTTTCTATCATTTTAATTTGTGTTCTCGAGACTAAAAATAAATATACCTTGATATTTTTAGGCTAGTCAGCTATAGGTCGAATACAAATAATAATAATTAGAGATTATGAATTTATAAATGGTTAGTTGATAGAAAATACATATAACAGTCCCGCATTCCACAGACGTACTTCCATAGCAACTCCATGCTAACCTACAGGTGTTTTGACTCTCATAGCACTTTTATTGTATTGTGGAATGTGCCATTGATTTATAATTCAGGCCTCAAAGTTACAATATTTTCCAGGGAGCCATTTGGCTCCTGCATAGCCAGAAACACTTAAAATAAGTGAAATATTGGTAGCCAAATGCAAAATTAGGTCACCTTGGCTCCCAAATTAGTCGTTAAATATGTCGAACAACAACAAACTTGTATTATATGATTATACTGCAGAATATAATAAACATCATTATTTTTAGATCGGGTCAGCAGATCTGTTAACCAGGGAATAAAATAATTATGGCATAAGAACATTACAAATTATTTGTTATATTTTAACTCGCATGTTTTCTGATACATAGTTTTTACAACAATAATTTTGTTCTTATAGGTGTTGTTTTGTTTTGTGTTGCTTTGCTTTGTTTCCTAAATGTTTTAACCAAACTACATGATGTGACAACATGATAAGGCAATATTTATATGTCTTATTGTTTTTTCTCATGTCAATTTCAATTTATAACTTCTACATATTTTCCAAGACAATAATATTAATATCTCGATATCTGACATCTGTAACAAAGACATATTTAATGCAAATATCGAACATTTAAATGTAAACTTATTACTTGGCATGCTATTCCAATTACAACTGGATTTATTCTTCTTCTGTTAATCTGAATTAAATATTCATGATTGATATAGTGAATATTATTAATAAATGCCATGGCATTGACGTCACTAATTGCTGTTGTCCATGTGACAGGAGGGAGATGACATGACAGACGTTGGAGATGGAACAGACCCCGATGACTGGACTCAGGTATGTTTATGTTCTGTCTGTATTGAAATCAATATGTTAACATACAGTAAGTTAAACAATGTCATATATCTATATCTCATCAATGTACAAAAATGTAATACGTATTGAAAGAAAATACTTTCGGACCAAAGATTTAGGGCGTGATCGATTTGACGATCCATCTTCCAGAAGAGGTCTTCTTGCTGATCGTTTTGTGGTAGAAGTCGTCTTCTTCTTCTGGCAGACAAATTCCCATGCTCCACCTCCATAGCAGGGCCGCGTAGGTGAAACTTTCTCTTCCTGGAATCACTTCCACCAAAACGAGAAGATGCCAAATCGATCACGCCCTTAATGAACCATGACAACGACCATTATTTGGTGAAACGTATTTGAATGTCTACTCTTGTTTTAAACTGTTCTATTGACTGTAATGATGTTAAACATTGTTTGTTTAGTATATATCTTTGCATGTGTAATTGCATTAAAACTTTTGATCATTACTTGAATGTACAATATTTATTTTTTCCATGACAGAAGTATAGTAAACTCACAATATGGTTTATGTATTTTGCAGCAACGGACCCTGGTTAAGCCAGATGATCAGCTGGATTTGTCTGAGCAGGTTAGTGACTTTGATTGCAATTATTCAATGATGTTCTACATGCGTAGCATAGCAGTGGCTTGCTTATAACTGACCTTCAACAGCATTGTCAATTAAATATTGTATCTTTTTAATATCACAATTCCATTTCAACCATCCACTGCTGTACTTATCAGGAGCTGAAGGAAGAATTCACCAGGATTCTGACGGCCAACAATCCTCATGCTCCTCAGAACATTGTGCGCTACAGCTTCAAGGTACGTAACCTCTGTAGCTTCTTCTCCAACCAGCTTGCTGCAATATCCATATCATAAGAGATCTCAAGATCACTGAAATTTAACCAACAACCCCACTTTCGCTATATGCCATTTTTACTCTGCCTGTCTCACAGCATAGAAGCTGTGTTTATTTTATCTGATAACATTTACCCAGATCACCCACCCCTGTAGAAAAGCTACTCACCTCATCTTGTCGGCTTTGACCATCTCACCGTATGGAGGTGTTGTGAATCTTTTCCGGTACAGGCTGTAGATGCCCTGTCCATCTGGCCCTGTGGTAGGTGTCCATCTCACCCTGTAGTAAGTGTCCATCTCACCCTGTGGTAGGTGTCCATCTCTACACAATGGTACTGTAGGTGTCCATCTTACCCACTAGTATGTTTCCATCTCACCCAGTAGTAGGTTTCTATCTCACCCTGTAGTAAGTGTCCATCTCACCCTGTGGTAGGTGTCCATCTCACCCTGTGGTAGGTGTCCATCTCTCCCTAGTACTGTAGGTGTCCATCTCACCCTGTAGTAGGTGTCCATCTCACCATGTAGTAGGTGTCCATCTCTCCCTGTAGTAGGTGTCCATCTCTCCCTAGTACTGTAGGTGTCCATCTCATCCTGTAGTAGGTGTCCATCTCTCCCTGTAGTAGGTGTCCATCTCTCCCTAGTACTGTAGGTGTCCATCTCACCCTGTAGTAGGTATCCATCTCTCCCTGTAGTAGGTATCCATCTCTCCCCGTAGTAGGTATCCATCTCTCCCTGTAGTAGGTGTCCATCTCTCCCTGTAGTAGGTGTCCATCCCACCCTGTAGTAGGTGTCCATCTCACCCTGTAGTAGGTGTCCATCTCACCCTGTGGTGTAGCTTCCTCACGCTGGCTGTACATGTTACAGGAGAGGCAGTACAAACAGACGTCCAGTGTTGACCAGCTGGCCATCCACTTCTCGCTGGACGGGAACATGCTACACAAGGACTCGGACGAGGCGCGTCGACAGAGAGAGCGCATGGGCATGCCTGAAGGTGGGTAGCAATATCAGATACAGCGGCATATCTCACTTATGAGAAAGCCAGAAACATGTAAGAGAAATATATTGTTTTAGAAAATGAAGAATTGAAAAAGAAAATGAATAAAAATAATTTCATTGATGAAATGTACATGTGTACTGGGATGTTTGCGTGTATGTACACGTGTACTGGGATGTTTGCGTGTATGTACATGTGTACTGGGATGTTTGCGTGTATGTACATGTGTACTGGGATGTTTGCGTGTATGTACATGTGTACTGGGATGTTTCACAGACGATCAGCAGCAAGCGGCCACACAGAGAGCTGGAGCAGTGTCAGGTGACGACTGTGTGTGTGTGTGTGTGCATACTTCACTGTTTTGTGCACTGCATAGAGCGTTGATGTTACAATCTGCTGCACGCAGTACTGAATACACACAGTACTGAATACACACAGTACTGAATACACACAGTACTAAATACACACAATACTTAATACACACAGTACTGAATACACACAGTACTGAATACACACAGTATTGAATACACACAGTACTGTATATATACAATACTGAATACACACAGTACTGAATACACACAGTCCTGAATACACACAGTACTAAATATAGACAGTACTGAATACAAACAGTACTGAATACACACATTACTGAATTACTGAATATACACAGTACTGAATACACACATTACTAAATAGACAGTACTGAATACACATATTACTAAATATAGACATTACTGAATACACACAGTACTGAATACACAGTACTCAATGCACAGTACTGAATACACAGAGTACTGAATACACACAGTATTGAATACATACAATACTAAATAGAGACAGTACTGAATAATTAGTACTGGCTACACTGACTGCACATAATTCACAGCTTTTAGCAGTATGACGAGTCAATATTAGCACAAATAAAATGTACACTATTCAATGAAGTTGTTCTTTTTTCATTTTTCTTAACTTGACACTTGTTCACTGAAGTTATGAAATTTGAATGTTCACGTCTATGAATGTGTGTCACTCACTAAATCTTTGCCTGTGCCAGAGCAACACATAGCACGTAGCAGATCTGCTCGTTTAACTAGGCTGAATGCAAGTTTGATGCGGAGAGTTGAATGTCATGTAAACGGCTGACTTGCTTTCTCATTCAAATTTGTATGTTTGTTTTATTTATTTTAATAAAGTATGACCATTTGCACAAAACATGGACATTTTTTATAACAACTTCTATAGATATTGTAAACCTACACAAATGATGTACAGCATTTAAGAGAATGGTAAAAGCTTTATGTTCCTGAGCCATGATAAGAGTATTGGATTTAACCTTCTCCCTGCTGAATTGTTCCGTTGTGCATGCGCTTAAATAAATACTTTAGATTAGTCGATCTATAGCCTCTATGAGGATATCAGTGTCAAGCAATAAGCTGTTGTAGTAGTACAGTCTACTACTGGGGACTAATACTACTATTGTATACACATGTGGAGGTCTACAACAAGCTGTACATGTTCTGTCCCACAGCCGCCAGTGACCAGGCCGTCAGTGAGGGGGGTGAGGCCGCCCAGGCAGCTGAGGGGGAGGGGGAAGAGGAACCAAAGGTAAATAAACCTGACCTGGAAATGAACAAGTCTTTTTTTCTCTGACGTACATTTGAATAACTTCATGATATATATCATCCTGTGTCAGGGAACTTCTCCCAATTGAGAGTATTTGTAAAGCTAATGCCAAGTATATTTCATCTTGATATATGATGGTGATGTACAGCCTAGACTAAAGTATTGCCAGGTATTATGGTATACAGTGTCGATGATGTGTGCTGATGCTGTTTGATTGATGTCGATGATGTATGATTGATGATGGTGTGTGTTGATGTCATCTGATGATGTACAGATTAAGGAATTGTTCAGTGTTTATAGTGTGATGTTGTGTGTGATGTTGATGAATGATGTTGATATTGATCCAGATGTGTGTGATGTTGATGCTGATGTGTGATGTTGATGTGTAATGTTGATACTAATGTGTGATGCTGGTGAGTGATGCTGATGTGTGATGTTGATGCTGTGTGATGTTGATATGTGATGTTGATATGTGATGTTGATGTATAATGTTGATGCTGTGTGATGTTGATGTGTGATGTTGTTGAGTGATGTTGATGTGTGATGTTGATGTGTAATGTTGATGTTGTGTGATGTTGATGTGTGATGTTGATGTCCAGGCTAAGGAAGATGGAGCCGAGGAGGCAGCTACCGCAGCAGGGGACTCCAAGAAACTGACCAACCAGTTCAACTACAGCGAGCGGGCGTCACAGACCTACAACAACCCTTACAGAGTGAGTTCCCCTTCCATTCCTACAACAACACTATGTCTGCACATTGTTGGTCCAGCGATGTTGAGTAACTATGAGGTCAACAATAATATTAACTCTCTCCATGCTGTAGGCAATCTGAGATGCCCTTAAGAACAGTGTGTGTGCTTAATCCAGCAGGGAGAGGGTTAATAACCAATCCAAACTTTGTCGCGTATGGGTGAAATATTCCCACTGCAACATAAAAACACTTAATTAAGTCATTCAATATATAGATCTGTGCTAGGCTTCTATAGATCTGCCATAGTGAGTGAGTGATTATAGAGTTTAACGTCGCTGCGGGAATCATCTGCCATAGATAGTTCATGATTGAGATAATAAATTGTAGTAGTGTTGAAGGCATATACTATGTGATACTGCATGAACACGATGAGTTGACGAGACAATGACGTTATTCCAGGAGCGAGGCACTGCCACAGAACCTCCGCCACGAGTGACCTTCGCGTCCAGTGTCACCCAGTGGGAGATCTACGATGCATACCAGGAGGACTTCGATAAACAGGCAAGTAGCATTTCTCTGTCCATCCGCATGTCTGCTGTTAGAAGATTTCAGATTTTATTACAATTTGTAAATAAATGTTTTAAAATCTGCTAAACTGAATCTCATTACATTGCAGTACATAAACTGGCGATGGTTTTTATTACAATGTAAATAAATGCTTTGAAATCTGCAAGACTGACTCTTGTAACATGGCAGTATATTGACTGACAGTGTTTTACTTTGATATGTGCTGTGAGTTATATATTTCCAACTTTGTTTTGTAGGAGAAGAACAAGGAGAAGAAAGTTACTTACGGACGAAAGGACGAGGAAAAGACGAGGAAGAAACTGACTATCACAGAAACAACGGTAATACTGATTGGATGAACTTTCCTTAAAGTGTAATGTAAATGTGTGAATGAGATAATAACTATTGATTCTCAGTAGTTCTTGTTAAGCTTCCACTGTTAGAATGTATCAATTGATGCACTTCTCTATTCCACCAACTAAAACATACTCTTCTTGGACTTTCATTCTTGCTATATCTTACACACAATTAATACGGATAGGCAAACTAATAGAATACCATCCATTGGTCAAGATAAAGAACTCCCAATAGTGATGTGTTAAATGTATTCCTTGTCCTACAGAGTGATGATATTTCCCGAGTTACCCGTGCTGCCAAGATTGTCGAGAGAATGGTCAACCAAAATACCTACGATGATATTGCTCAAGGTGAGAGAGGCTTTACTAAGACCACAAAAAAAGTGTCCGTCAGTCCTACAGTAATTGTGTTTAGAGGAGATCTTACTGACCTTTTATATACGAGATAACTAACAAAATAGGATAATTAAGTCGGATGCAGAAGGACTTAGAAGTCTTAACTATTATTTGTGGACATCAGGGCCGATTTTCATAAAAGGGCTTGTCAGTTTTTGCTATATATTGATCATCAAAAACTGACTTAAGCCCTTTTATGAATACGGCCCCAGATATTTACAGTATTGGTTTCTCTGCTATACTATGCTTCGAACCCTTCAATGTTATTTAATTGCTAGTGTGGGACACGTATAATGTACATTCTTCAAGTACTTTCAAGCATGTCATCATCTTCCAGACTTCAGGTACTTTGAGGATGCCTCCGACGACTACCGCGAGCAGGAAGGGACACTACTCCCCCTGTGGAAGTTTTCACATGAGAAGGCAAAGAAGTTGGCCGTTACCTCCCTTTGTTGGAACCCGCGATACCAGGATTTGTTCGCCGCCTCATACGGATCATGTTAGTTACATTAAGTCAATTATCTTGTTTAATTTCATTGGAACATGGATATTTAATTCTCATTTTTGTATTTCAATTATGTAGGAACATTTTACAAGAATTTATTTTCTATTTGAAGTTGGAAAGCTTATAGTTAGTCAAGATTCTCCAAGAAATATTGAATGATAAAATCAATCGATCACATACTTTCTACTAATGGTTTAAGAAAGAAGGGTCTCCTTCATTAAATCCACTGGTAGGGAAAATTGCTGGCTTTTCAGTATCATTGTCACAACTGCCATCAATACATGTCCAACATTTTGTTCTGCAGACGATTTCATGAAGCAAGGCAATGGGATGATCTTGTTCTTCTCGCTAAAGAACCCGTCGTTCCCAGAGTTTGTGTTTGAGACGGACAGCGGGGTGATGTGTCTGGACGTGCACCCCGAACACCCGTACGAGGTGGCGGCCGGCTTCTACGATGGCAGCGTAGCCATCTTTAACGTCATCGAGAAGAAGGACGGCCCCGTGCAACGCTGCACTGCCAAGAACGGCAAACACACGGACCCCGTATGGCAGGTGCGCTGGCAGAAGGACGACTCGGACAACAACATGAACTTCTACTCCATATCCTCCGACGGCAGGATCGTCCACTGGACTATTGTAAAGGTAAATTTCTCCATGGCAAAATTACCTGTGTACAACCTTGAATCCAATGAATCCAATGTGATCTAGGTTATACATTGTATATGGAAATACAATTTCATGTAGACGGGTGCTTTCAGAGATATTTATTAATTTTGAGATAAATTGAACTTTTGACATGTAACTGAGTGAACAAGAGTTTTGTTCATTAGGGTTTGATAGACTAATTATAACCTTGATGCAGCATTTGTTCTTTGCCAACATTTCATACCTGCATTGCTTCTTTCTGACCAGAATGAGATGGTGTACCAGGACATCATCATGCTGACGCTACCAGAGAACCCGGCCGAGGGACCGGACGGCATCAAGGTTCCTATTGTTGGTAGGTCTGCCAAACCACTGTCACCAGAACAGCATACCAGTAGTTCCACATTCACCAGGAACAGCATACCAGTATTTCCAGACTCACCAGAACAGCATACAAGTAGTTCCATAACAGCATACCAGTAGTTCTAGATTATCCAGAACAACATACCAGTATTTCTAGATTCACCAGAACAGCATACCAGTAGTTCTAGATTATCCAGAACAACATACCAGTATTTCTAGATTCACCAGAACAGCATACCACCAGAACAGCATACCAGTAGTTCCAGACTCACCAGAACAGCATCCCAGTAGTCACCAGATTCACCAAAACAGCATACCAGTAGTTCTAGATTCACCAGAATAGCATACCAGTAGTTCTAGATTCTCCAGAACAACATACCAGTAGTTCTAGATTCACCAGAACAGCATACCAGTAGTTCCAGACTCACCAGAACAGCATCCCAGTAGTCACCAGATTCACCAAAACAGCAT
>JAUTBV010159908.1:0-24689 GCA_032361325.1 Lepetodrilus fucensis | reverse complement strand
ATCCTACTGAACAATTTGGTATATAGTGGTGTTTATTAATTTTCCGGTTTGGGTTATTCCTTAACTAAGCCACTTTTTAGGCCTCTGCTGCAGCACTAAATTGTCCTGAAGTAATGTTCAGTGAAATTAAGAAAGGGATTTTTTTCTTGGCAAGCTTCTTGTCATTTCAGCAATGAACTTTATTTCAACAATTAACAGGAATTTTATTAATTTAGGATAATAAATAGGTATGTTGCCATACATTTCATATCAGAGTGGGCCCAATGAATCCTAGATAATTGTTGTTAACTTTAATATTAATTATTATGAAATTTCAGAAAATAATAGTTTTTATTTCTTGAAATGGCTGATGTTTGCTGAGTGTTGCAGTACACTAGAAACTGACTTGCACCTTTGAGGTGTCACTGTGATAATAGTCCATTCATTATCAATCTTGCTGTACTATATCTCATTATGTCACTGACATGACTTCATTTCATAGCATCTACCAAGAAAAGTGTCGACAATATGTTTAAGAATTGTGAATATGATTGATGTGAAATGTAAGGAATTTGTTGATTCTCAAAAAGAATGGCCAGAATTAAACTGTGATGATTGATTGTAGATACAGAGTGACTGAGACAAGAACATGATTGATCAAAGTATATATGTGAGACATGAGTACAGTTTAAAATCCAATAATGACATCTAGTAATGATCTATTAGGTGACATTGTTGTATTATTTACATAGACAGATTGCTACTTTATATTGTGTACTCTTGCTTGTAAATCTTTTATTTTTTTTGTTCATGTTTAATTAAATTGTTATTTCAATATGAATCAATACATTTTAAATGATTTAATTATTGTTTTAATTTTCTTTCAGAGCTGATTGGAAATAATAAGAAATTCCAGGTCAATTTCCAAGATGGCGATGGGTAAGTCAAATTTAGATATTTGAATTTTGATATTTTGTTTCATTTTCAATTCCTGTTTATTTAATAAGATTTCATATATTAGGATACACACAATTGCATTCTATGTACATACTAGTCCTAAGATCTAAAACGATCTTGTAGTATTTACTGCGGACATGGAACTTCTGTCATATTCACTGCGGACATGGCATCATTGGTGCTATGCGCAGTGATACCATCCTTTGGGAAGGTGTGACAAGAAAACATTCCCATGTTCAAGCTTTTCGGTATTTCATTCGGGGTTTGATTAGATTTGCGAACATTTTAAGTTCGTTCTCGTGCCAATATTGACATTACATCGAGGTGAGGACACGGACAGGATGAGTTTGCTGGCTTGTAGATCATCATGTACACAGTCGGGGGGGAAAACCTGAATGGATGGACATGCTTGCTGCCTGACAAATGTGTTTGCTGTGGGTTACGCTGCTGACTGAGATTGGTCGAATTCAATGTCCTGGGTTTGAACCAGTCCGAGAGAATCTGGCCATCAATGTTTTTGCGGAAGTTCCATTTCCGATGCAGTCGTGATGGGATGCTGTGTCGGGGGGTTATAGGCAATGCAGTTATCATCTTTGGTTTGTCACACCCAGCTGGTGATCCTAGGTTTGGTCTGTCAGACCCAGCTGGTAATCCTAGGTTTGGTCTGTCAGACCCAGCTGGTGATCCTAGGTTTGGTTTGTCAGACTCAGCTGGTGATCCTAGATTTGGTTTGTCAGACCCAGCTGTTGATCCTAGGTTTGGTTTGTCATACCCAGCTGGTGATCTTAGGTTTATGAATATGTGCTGCAGTTGTTGCAGGTTTGCAGGCTGGGAGTATTAACCCTCTCCCTGCTGAATTAGGTAGTTGCCTTAGCATGGAGAGGATTCAAATACAAATTTAATGTTAGTTTGATACATTTCTGTCTGTGATAGCTTATGGTGGAACACATTCCAGTTTGGATTGGACCACAAATTAATCTCCCTGGCCTGATGTGCAAAACCTACATTACTTTCTCTTGAAGCAATAATTTTGTATCTAATAGTAATTTTATCTTTAAGGTCATTTTACCTCCCAAATCTTCAAGCCAAGGGAAAAACCCTGCTTTGCAATTTCTTAGTCAATTTGATGGTAGTCGTGTTCTGTCTGCAGTGAAGTCATTCAGTCACAAGATAAATTTTTCTCTACTGCACTCGCTGTCGCTGTCGCATCATTGAGTAAAATCCAAACTTTTCGCATCCATCGTAATTCAATTGCGTGGCGGTAATGTATAAGGTTGTTTGGAACCAGATAAGAAAGTCCCTCTCGTCAACTGTGATAAAGGTCCGCATCAATTCATGTTAACGGCATCGATGGCCGAGATAAATCAACTGATCACCTCCTGTTTGTCCCTACTCGTCAAAAACATTATTTAATATCTCGAATAGCCATCTAATTCTGTGATGTACTGTATGTCCTTTAATGTCAGAAAAAGACTTCTTTTTTTTTGTTGCGTGTGTTTTTCTTCCGAGGGATGTTTGAAAGCAAGGGTAATTGATGTACATTAATTTTGATGTTGTTATTGGTAATAACTTGCAGATATGGCGATGAATTGCACTCTTGGCTTCCACAGCAATCAATAACACAATGGGAAAATTGTGTGTTCGTTGCCCTTCGGGGTGCTGCATCAATTTTCTTTCTCCCTGTTGTCGAATTGTTCTGTTCTTTTGCCCCTTGGAGACGCAACTGTATATGATAATCATTATGAATTAATTGAGTTTCGCTGCATGAAACGGCGCAGTGGAAATGGAGATGTGACTGAATAAGTGGTCAGTGTTCAATTCGCGCTAGGTATTGGTTTTGTGCAATTGAATATGGGCTTTCTCTGTGATGTTGCTCACTTGTTGCTCACTTGTTGCTGACTCGGAGTGCTTTATGTTTCATCAGAATCCTATCAATTACTGCTGTAATTATCATTCTGGGTAGACTATCCATAGTCTCAGAGGATGAAAGTAAATAGTTTTGAATATAAATTATCAGGATTGGTATTTTATTCGTATGAATGGATCCGCTGAAATGCTTTATTCTTCAGTAATCTAGACTTGCTTATCTGATCTAGGGCAATATTTTGAATAGGAGTATTTGGTTGAGAACAAGATGTGACAGACAGCATTCTGGGACAAGATGAAAGAGCTAATTTAATTCGATTAGTCATAATTTATCTCATTAAGTTTACTATTAAAAAACGAAAATCTCATCAAATTTTTAATAAATAAAAATAAAATGTTATATCATATATTTTAAACATTATTACATTTAATAATACATATATTGTATACATGTATTTATGTTTGTTTTATCAATCAGATTTTATGTTATGTTCAATAAATTTGTAATTAAGGGAAGCACTCTAGGCCAAGGATTGACAAAGCCTTGTTTATCCCCAAGTAATCCCAGTTAGTGTAGCTGTAAGCTTCCCTATTTATTCGTTGTATGTGATAATAATACAGCAGGTCTGATAATAATACGGCAGGTCTGATAATAATACGGCAGGTCTGATAATAATGCTGCAGGTCAGAATTAAGGTCTGCTCGCATATCAACGTACAAGTGGCCATTGTAATATTACAATGTTGAATGCCCACGTACATTTTTTAGTATTGTAATACTTTAAGCCAATGTTGTTCACGGACCAAGTAGAACCCGTCCTTTCCTTGAGAAATATGCCATTGAGACGACTGTGAGAGCTTGTGGGCGATCATATTGCTTGAACATTGTGATCACTATTACAAAACCTGTCTGTCTTCATTCAAATAATACAACTCTGAGTTTATAAATAGTACTTCAGATACTGTTAACCATTTAGATGTTTACCAGCTATGAGCATTGCTGTGTAAGGAGTATGGAAACTATGGATGTTTCCAGAATTTAAATGGTTAACAAGTAGTTAAAATTCATACTTTCCTGACAAACCAAAAAGGGTAACCGTTGTACAAGGCCTGTAATCTTTTTAACTGATATTTTTTTCATCCATTAACCATTGACAATTGGAAACTTTCAGGTCAGGATGAGTTATAGATTGTTTTCGCTTGTTTTTCAAACTCTGCTAACAGACTAGTGTTTATTTCCTTCCCCGCTGCAACCACCGAGTTTATATCTAATAAACGGCACGCAAACAAACATTTCGAGACCCCCAGTCGAGACAACAGTAGTCTATTCTCCGTACACCCTATCTGATCCGCAATAGACACATTCCTGTTGCATGTAAAACTGAAAGCCGATCATTGTATCTGGTCGTTGACTGGTCATCTGTAAACGACAGTCCGCCCTTCATGAAATCGGCAAAATCAAAACAAGTATATCGCGGGTATTCGGAACAGACACTTCAATTTTCTGCCTGTGTGGTTCACAAGAGGAGAGGACGATGTTCCCACAGTTCTTGGAAGCTTGTCGGATCTCGACCGCGACACGTACACACAGATTTATTACTGTGTATCTCATCTTCATATTGTTCGCATCGTAAGCTTTGACAATTTGAGTGCAACCAACCGGGTACGGTTCAGATAATACGTAAAGCCACTCCGCATCATTTGCTTTATTGAAAATATGTTCATCATGAAACTGATGTTCATAGTTCCTCTTATGAAAAGCAACACAAATATGTATTCATTTCATGAAAGACACATTTTTCAGAAGTTGCGGGTATCAAGTAGTGCTTTGTAATACTTTTCAATATTATATAAAGTGAATGGTTTGTCAATCTTTTAATGTTTTTGTATTAGTAACATCATTGGCTCTTGGGTTGATTTGTGGTCTATGGTTGTTTCAGGCTTTTTGCCACTAAGATCAATGAAATACCGTTACGTTTCATGAGTGAGTGAGTGAATATAGAGTTTAACGTCGCTGCGGGAATCTTTCACCCATTTGCGACGATACGTTTCATGAAAACACCCCTTAAAAAGTGTCCAATCTTCCAATCTAAATGTATTTAACTTTCTATATGCTGAAGGCAATAGGAGATGCCAATTAAATGATAAAAGCCTTTACTTAATGCTGGATCTCACGGCAAAGTATTACGGTAGATCCTAGGTACAGTCTTGGGTACTCTTGTACGAAATGGCATAACTTTGAGGTACCTAACTCCCAGGTATAAACTACACCATTGCTAAGGTTGGAGCTATGACTATCTAAGAGTTTTACTGTTTTGTACAGGAGTGCAGAGAATGCCTATATATTTGCACTTAAAATCTTCCATCAGGTATTTGCTTAGGATTAATAATTTATTGGCAAAAGGTGAGTTTGATATCTCAGCCAGATTACCTGTTGATGTAAGCAGCTTCAGGTGTAAATATCTGCTTTTCGTTTTAGAAAATCGGTATATCTGCTTGCCTGCTTTACCAACACGGAACTCAATAACGCTATGTTTATGAGGAATGGGCAGTTCGTTATAGCACTTTTTTGAGTGCAGTGAAAACTTTCGAAAACTGTCCGATTTCGGAGGCGTCAGGGATATATGCTGCAAAACCATGAGGAGAATTAAAACTCTTTCGATGAGGAATAGAGGTGGACCAAATCAAGTGAACATTAGGAGGTAGGTGGGGGAAAATGTGGTTTGATTTTGTTATGGTCTTGCTGCTCTTCCAAAAGGTTCCATTTTGGACGTGTATTTTAGTCTTAAGAGATGCTTATGAATATTATTTGTATATGTAGTGGTTATTAAATGTTTGACTTGCTACATATAATAATAATAATAGAAACTTCTGTTTAGATGACATGAGAGCACCTAAAAGAAGTTGTGTTCTAATTTGACTATTAATATGTTTTAATCTGACAATAAAATTATCATCTTGGAAAAGTACCCCACACACACATATAAACACACACAAACAATCAAAACATCCATTTAAAAAGTCCTCATTTGATAAATCGTGCACTTTTTCCCAGGATTGGTTGACAGGGTAAACATTTCACTTTGGCCTGATCTACTGGCCTCACTAAAACTGTGCCTCACAGCAATTGTTGTCAATGATGAACATGTATGCCTGTGGGCTGCCACGCGGAACTGGGACATTTGATGTTACCTGTCAGCCCAGATATTTACAAGCTCAAGAGGAGCAATAATGTCGGCCACTCTACAACATTACACATGTTTGTATAGTACGACACTGTAACATGTCCCTTCTGGTTTGATGTCGGCTCATCTGGCTGGGGGATAGGAAATTAATACCTTGAGATGTTAATTTGTGGTCGGCTGTAGGATGAGGAAGTAGTGAGAGGAGAACTACTAGAGTACATTAGCAATGGAAAGAAAAAAGGGATAGGAAAAAGCGTGGTTTTTTTTGTAAGTCATTTTGCGTAGTATTTCAGCGGTTGACTATGCAGTGATATGGTTGTGGTAGGAGAGCCAACTGTTTTGTGTTACAGTTAGTTATTGATGGGTACAGATTGGAGGAAATGCATTGTAATTGTTGTGATTTATGAAACTTATTAAAGTTCAAACTCAGAATTTTGGTGTTCATTATCTTACGCCATACTACTGTACTATACAGATCCTTTCTAGAAAAAGCACCAGTCCTGGTATACAAAAATAGAAATGTTTAAACTATTAAGCCACTGTGTAATGATTTGGAAGAAGGAAAAACTCAATATTCTATGACAAACTTTTTGTGAGGCAAGAACAAACATTGTTGGAATATCGTGACAGCCATTCATCTGTGCGGATGAAATATGACAGATAAAAATATGGCAACGACGTATGCCTGAAGTGACGTCTTTCCTCGTATTTCTTTTTCATCCTGGAAAGAGAAACTTGCAGCAATGAAACATGCCATTACACTAAGCTAACTTTTATTCGCATGCTAGAATCCTCAAGTGTGTAACTAGAAAATGCGGAGATTTACGGGACACATTTGTTGAACAAGTTGTACCAAGAGCGGTTTGTATGCAAATCGATGTGGTGATGCAAGCAAGGTTTGTTCTCAAATATGTGCTTCACATGCTAAATACAAACAGAGGGAGTACACTGCCTTGCATGCTTCCTATTTCAAGAATCTTCACAAACAATCCCAACACTTTCCTGACCCATTTTTCATTGCTCACTCTGCACTAAAATACATATTATATAAAACATTAAATCCACACCTTATAAAATGGCAAATAAAACTCAATCTTTAGGATTATATTCTCATTTACATAACTTCCTATGAATTTTAAGTTGACACATTACTAATCCTTTAACAAGAGTTGGTAGGTTATTATTGTCGTCTTTCTCAATGATAAAAGAAAAACTATTTTTAGCCCTTTAGCAAGCCCATGAAATAGGAAATAAATTGATTTTTTTTTTTAAAGCTTCAAATATCAACAGACAAGATGAATATTCCTGTTGGTGGAATTAATTTTTACAGAAATGTTATTAACCTTCACATAAGGACATAATGCACATGTATTAAATTAGGTGTTGTATTTCAGACTGCACCGCTATTGAAATAGGCAAACCAGATCACGTAGTTGGAAAGCAGCTTATTCATGTAGGGTACTTGTACACTCGTTGAAAGTGTGACAAAATCGACACTCCGAGGCTTATAAGTCTGCACTGCATGAGAAATGTCATGTTAGGCTAAAGTAATCAGAACGTACATACTCTGTGTATATATATATATCGTATAATGTGTCCTTTTTGGAAGGTGGCCAATGGATTGTCCACTGACTTGTCTATAGATGAGATGAATCATTATGTCTTTAATAAGAGAAATCAAGATGTCTGTCTCGCATCACTACTGGCAATGGGATGGTGTGTGTGTGCATGTGTGTGTGTGTGCGTGTGCGTGCATGTGTGTGCGTGCGCATGCATGTGTGTGCGTGTGCTGTACTACTGAGCTGTTGCCATTGACAAGGCGAGAAATTCTCACGTATGTGCGCAAATCTAAAACATAGACCAGTCTAGGGAAATTGACAAATTAGACTTGTTTATTTGTTAGTTTTGCATGTGAAATAAACAGAGTTTTCGAAAAATGGGTATTAGCCGCGAAATATGTTGCCCCTTAATGTCAACTTTGGGAGGGATAGGCTTATTAGTGGAGATGGGTGGGGTTGGATGAGAAATGAGCAATGCTTATTAACCATCGCCGGTTATAGGAGACTTTGGGGAGGATGGAAGTATAACTGTTATTGATTGCATTCAATAAGTGGACTGTTTTGACCCTTGCAACAGTTGGGTAAAGGTGTCAACCCAATAGTCTGTAATCTGATTGTCAGAGCACTGCCCAGACGGATCAGATTTCATACAAATGTACGCAGTATTTAACTAATCCTTCAAAGTTCACTATCTTATCAGAAATCATTTAGGTTCATGCAGACTGGAGTTGGACCAGGTATTAAGGAAGGATGTACTGTAATGCAGTTGTTGCCACAATAGAACGGAAAGTTCAGTTTTACTTTGGAATATTGATCAGCATTGGGGAAAAGGTTCCACGTGCAAGATTGCGCACAGTCAAATCCCAGGATTAATCTGTGATTTTCTTTCTTTTTTGATTTCAACATATTTTATTGATATAAATTCAATGGGATTAGACAGAAGTGTGAACACTTATCGTGGTCCTTTCCCTAATTAATCTGTACCAACCATGGCTTATGAACCATAGGTACTGTAATATCCAGTTATTACAGGTTTTCCTCCCATTGGAAACACAATATTATTGACATCGTTGCAAATGGGTGAAAGATTCCCACAGCGATGTTAAACTCCATAATCACTTGTCACTTTGTAGACTTTTTGAAAAATATAGCCATATTACTTGTATACACCGGAATGGATTTCGTGTTGGACAACATGTTTTTCCAATTTGATGAATAAAATATGCTTAAATCAAATCGAAGTAAATAACTTTGACCTCTTTCTGTTGTCAACTTTGTAAGGGCCTGGATCCAGTTTAGCTTGACGTCATGCTAGAAGAATGATTGGTCAATAAATTAGCTTAATTCTTTTGTTTGCTGCGTATACCCCAGAAACGATAACACTGGGGTGTGAGTCGCAGAGGAATACATTGGTAGACTGTGAATCAGCTTCATTAAATCAGGGTACAAGCTGCGTTGTTTGTTCTTTGGACCAGGTTTTATCCACGTGCAAATACACATGCAGATGGTACCTACCTAGTCTGATACAAGTGGTGGACCTCCAAAAATTTACTTGGCCGGTTCAATGGGCTGGGGTTTTTTTACTGGTTTTTATCCACATGCAAGTAACCATGTTCAATTCTGGTTTTGCACACAAATCACAATGCAAAATTTGGGCATGAACTTCCATAACCTTGGTACAGGTGTTTGTTTATCGATGCAGAAATACCCAGTCATGTACATTGTTGAGGTGCACCAATATTGTACCATACTGGAAACCTTCTCCCTGTGTCCTTGTACGTGAAATAAAATAAAACAATGTAACTCATGTAAATTGTTAGGGTGCATCACCAATTGTAGTAGTAGGCTGGACACTTTCTACTTGAGTATTTGCACGTGAATATAAACCAGTCCAATAAAACTATGCCACTGTTATGTAAGTTGTTGTATTGTTTTGTTTTTCGGGGATGGGGATTTATCCACGTGTAAAATAGACCGTGGTCAGGTAGATTGAATCCAGTTGGCGGTCAATCAAGACCTCGTATTAACATTGTATCTGTCTGGTTCTCGTTATCAATTCTCTTGCTCACTCGCCTGTCTGCTCTCTGTCGTAACCGACGTTCCAGGTATATACATACCTAGCTGGCGTTTGTTGGCTCAGGTATTTCGTCGGCTGACGATTTCCTGTCCAAGATTAGTTTTAAACATGATACGGGCTTGATGTAATGATCTAATCGTTTCGCAGTGTTGGTTAAGCTGATCTGGTTGGAAGCAAATTTGTTGAAGTGCCTCTGGTTAAGACCCCGGTCTGACCCCGCAGAGGAAGTGCATGTGTGCATGTTGACTCGAGTCGTATTTTTAAAAACACAACACAATAAATCCGGTGTTTTTTTCCCCATATGTATTTTTTTTAAAGTGATTTTTCATTTTCTCTCTTTCTATGTTATGTAATCGGTGAAAAATTAACTTACTTTAATAAAACAAATTATATGAGAGAAAAAGAAAAAAAATCCATTTAATATGAAATCAATAAATGTTTGTGTAAAAATTGTATGTAAACTAAAACCAGGATGTAATTACCAAATCTAATCTAAGATCAATTATGCATATTAATTATAAGGTGGTTGGTGCCAGGAATATTGAGCACTCATTCTATGAGATTCATCATCTCTATTGAATTTATATATTTATTTTTGTTAAGAAATATATTTTAAAAATCGTATGAAATAACGCTATGTTAACTGTACAATAGTTAATAAAGCAATGCAGTGTATATACAACGTTAGCTCTATAAGTCTGTCGGCATATTAAACACGAGCCTCGGGAATGTCTGAAATGAGATAGTTCTATATGTTAATTTCATACGTAAGTATGCTGTAAGCTTCTGTGTCTGTTTAGTAATCCCCTCTCCGACCACCTCCCCCATTACACGCTGTGCTCATGATCCAGGTCATATGCTTCAGCGCTTTAATAATATATTCTAGCTGCATCGGTTAATCTTCGATATGTACTGCCCTAAACCTCAGGAAATTGCGCTGATGTAGCAAATAGATGGGTCCTTAACTGCTAGCTTACGATCAGGTGATACCACATGATGAAATAGGGTTGTTCATATATCTGCTCGTGTTACAGGGTGACATGTGTTTAATATTGACATCTGTCACTGGCGCATTACAGATGTCACCGAGAATATCCCATGTACATTTAGTGACATTGTACTGAGAATAACCATGTACATATTGTTCCGTAATTGACGTTAGATTGAAATGTAAGTTTGTTTGTGTAGGCTGTTAGACAGTTTAACTGCCTATGAATTGCTCATGTTGTATTCACTGTTTCCCTGGCTATGCAGCCTATTGTGGTGTATTTGCAAATGTCGCCTAATGATATAGGCATTACGATCATCTGACATTTTGATTTGATCTTTACCACGGATAAAGTGTAGGATTATATGTATTAAAGTATCTAAGATTATTAACTACTGTGGTTGGAGACAATTGCTTTGATTCATCTATTAAATGTTATCCTACTGGGTATCCATTATCTGCATATTACTCTATATCTTCTACTATATCATGTATTCTGTAAACTTGCAAAATACAGAATGCAGTCTTCAGAATTTTCATCAAGAACCTTAAATTATTTACTCCCAAGGGGTTTGATCTAGTTTTGAGTCGATGACACATGACCTTGCATTACCAACACTGGATCTAAATTGGAATTATTCCAACTCACAAAATAACCTTTGACCATTAGAATCTAGAATCAGAAATTATATTTTAACCTGGTGCCGCAAGCCGTCAAAACCCACCTACTGTTAGCAATGAAGATCTTGAAAGCCAAGAGTTAAAACCGGCTATCAGTTCCCTAAATGGCATGATTGAGCCTTGTTCTTAGAGAGCTGCAGGAGGGAAATCCTTCATTCCCTCATTCTGTCGCATGGACAAAGTGAACCTTTTGAAAGGACGTCAAAACCAACCTACTGTTAACGATGAAGAACGTCTTCTTGGATGCCAGGAGTTAAAACTGGCTATCAGTTCCCTAAATGGCATGATTGAGCCTTGTTCTCAGAGAGCTGCAGGAGGGAATCCTTCATTCCCTCATTCCCTCATACGAGGGACAAAGTGGACCTTTTGATGGGACATCATCGGGGCTCTCTGAGGCATGGATTCTGCAGCAAATTATCCAAGACGGGGAAATAATTAGAAAAATACCATACGTCACTTATTGCAGTGTCTGACAGTCGGAGGGAAATCGATAGACAGGCTCCTGGACATTTGGAGCTCTCAGGAGATTTCCGAGATGGATGAGACTTAAATACTGCCAGAGTGCCTGCTCAGCGATATTGGAGTTTTCTTCTTCTCGTGGAATGCTTGCATGGAAAAAGAAAAAATATCACTTTTGTTATAGTAGAGCTGGCAGTGTTTTCAAAGTGTAGAGGAGTAGTGAAAATGTTTGTGTTGGTAGTGGTTGCTCAGAGAATAGGCATTGGTGTTTATATTTTGGTTGGGTCGTTAATTTAATTTTCAATGTGTTTGGCTAATCAATAATCGTAGTCATCACAATGTCTTGGTGATGGAAGCACTATGTATGAATTCTATGCTTAGATTTGTTATTCATCATACTTATTCATTATTATTATGTGGCAGGAAGTTTCAGTTTCTTAACATTTTACCTGACTGACAACTTGGAAGATGGCTTATATGACCCAAATAACTATTGTTTTGTTATCTACATTCAATCCTAACTTTCCTGTCTATTCTATTATTCATCAATGTGCGAATAAATAAAAAATGCCTATGGGTGAAATGTTCCCACAGCGACGTAAAGCATTAAATCAATCAAACTGGAGAAGAAGAAAAAACGTTTTTTCTGTAAAGACTTGTACGAAATATATATAATTGGGGCTCTCATGAAACAGCCATTGACTGTACTATTGCTAAATTTGGTGGTGTCATTTTGTACTACAGAATTGGAGGAAGATATATTTAATTTTTTTAACTTTTAGCGACAACCAGAAATCACCAATAGAACATTTATTAGAAATAATACAGATAAGATAAGGTTTAGTCTAGCCGTGTCCCTGATTTCTTGTTATTTCAGATACATAAATTGTAAAAATGTGTTCAGAATCGCCCAGAACATGGGCTATACACTGGCTCCGTCTTGACAAGCAAACTAACACCATATAGCTTCTTCAGTGAGAAATAGCATGAGAAGGCCTATAGGTCACCATTGAACACAGGCAGCTGGGCAGCCAATTTTAAGCAAGTCACAAAGGGATATTGTCTGGCGGCATTCTGTAATTTAATAATTTCCAACGGCAGAAACTCGCAGAGCAAGAACAGGAGATCCAATGGGGAAATAAACACAATTGTATAGCTCTACCACGTGTTTTTCTTTTCTGTCTCACAATTCCTCGCTCTGCAATTGCTGAAGGGCTGGGGAGTATTCAAGAGCTATTTTCTTATTGGAACATTTACGTTTGATCTCAGTTTGTCCGCGGAGATATGGAAACGTGGATAGCGGGAAACGAGGGACGTACTGGCTATTGTCGTCCAATCATTCACTCCGGCCCTCCGACAAATTCCGACATCACGGACCCTAATATTGAAAGGCTTTGTTGGGAAGTACTTTGGATGAACCTGGAATCTGTCTTTTTTCTGTGTCAATGAACACAGTTGTACAGAACAGAACAGATCATTGTTTATTCTCATAATAATCACATACAGTGATATGGAGAATGCATAAATTTACAGTCATTTATGTACATGTACATACATATTATTAACCCTCTCCCTGCTGGATTAGGCACATATACTGCACTTTATGGAATTTCCGGTTGTTTCCAGTATGGAGATCGTCGCAAATGGGTGAAAGATTCCTGCAGTGACGTTAAACTCCATATTCACTCACTCACCAGCATGGAGAGGGTTAAGGGAGCCTAAGCTTTCCTGTGTTTAATAAATCTTAACTAATTTAATTACAAGAGGATAGTACTTATCGGACATAGTGTTGTGAAGCATGACTTTGTGAGTCTTCTCTGCCCTACCTCTACTCCTGACTAGCTAGAATTCTTAACATATACATTTTTACCATCCCTGAAGTTGATATTCCTCTGTTTTAACAACCGCTGATCGCCGAACAATTTGGTCTTTATGACGTTTCCAAAAGACATACTTTTTTTTTTAACTCCTCCACCCCCAACAAGATGGGGGCTCACTGATCCATTGAGTACATTTTCTGCTCGGTTTTGTCGGGGTGTACTTAGGTTCGGGAGGCGTTGTCTCAGGCATCGGGCACGGAGAATGAGGGTATTGTGTAGATGGGCAACGATGGTAGGATCACTAGATCTGTGTTTTCAAAAGAGTAAATTCCTAGTAGGTAAAGAAGCTGAAGGAGAGGTGTCCACTTTCAATGGGGGGGAACTCTGAATGAACGTCCCATTTGCCCAGGGATCATTGTAACACTTAATAGGCTTATCACTCGCACGGAAGATGTATACCGTTCTCGTTCAGTAAAGTGGTATAAAAGATGGTATGGAGGTGTATGGTATGCTTTTCTTGATCTTTAAGCAATTTAAGTTCTGTGATCAGTTTTCTGTTGTCATTGAATTAATATTGACTTTTACCCTGGTGGATTAACCCTCTCCCTGCTGGATTAGACACAAGCACTGCTTTTTAGGGCATCTCTTGTTGCCAGCAGCAGTGAGAGGGTTGATCACAATGCTTATTCTGTAGGGCATCTGGAGTTGTCTCCAGTATGGAGAAGATTAAAAATGTGCCATAATCGGAAGCCATAGTACCACTTTTTGAGAACATTTTCCTTTTTGCCCGAGGGATTTGTAATTTTCGCTCCTTTATTTGGCGTTTTGTGTTTGCTTTGGCTGTGAAAATGCTTAATAGATGTAAAAATGGTAGATCAAGAATTTATTGTATTTATTTTATTAGGTATTGTTTTCCAAACAACTAGTAATGTAACCCATCCGATAAATCGCATTACTCTGTCTCATTTTTATGCAACACAGCAATTTCAATTTAATTTTACTTGGTATTACATGTACCTATTTTCTTGAAAGTTGAAATTTAAAATTATGATAGTTCTACCGTTCCATGTTTGAGGCAGTTTTACCTATCAGGAATGTCAAACATTGCCACCTGGCTTCAATAAGGAATTCAGTACTGAGCAATGTGGGATATTAAAAGATTCAAGATTTCACAGAACAAATGTTTGGTGTACAGCTCTCGTTTGACAATGGTTATTTCATCTGTCTTAGTTATAGCCTGTCATATACGTTGTTATCGATTCCAGCAAAGGGAAAACAACATGTATATTGTATGTGTCCTGAAGCCAGGATTTACATGCTATACATTGACAGCAGGTGTATGATGGCGTGTGTGGAAATATACACGTCTTGTCACTGAGAAATTGTGGGCGTGTGTGTG
This sequence comes from Lepetodrilus fucensis, assembly GCA_032361325.1. Lineage (NCBI taxonomy): Eukaryota > Metazoa > Mollusca > Gastropoda > Lepetellida > Lepetodrilidae > Lepetodrilus > Lepetodrilus fucensis. The sequence goes on along the minus strand of JAUTBV010159908.1, from coordinate 9,720 downwards.
AGAGGTTGTCATGTTTCTAGATGTAAGTTTCATTCATAAAACGATTGAAGGACACATAACCATGAAAGAGAAAGTTGGAATTGAATGTTTGAACAGGTAAATGACATTTTTAAGATTGTATTTATATTTTGTGTGTGTGTGTGTGTTGGGGGGGTTGGGGGGGGGGGGGGGGTTGGAAAGAAGGAATAAGATGTTTCAAAGTTGGAATTTTATATTTGAACAGGTAAATGAATTTTATGATTTACATTTTGTTTTTGTTGTGGATTTGGGTCAAGATTAGATAAGGATTACATAATAAATATGTTTGTTTTGAGGGAAGGTATTTTTCTTATTGATATTAGTTCATTTTTGTATTTCAAGTGCAATCCTGATGCTGTACAGAACTTGTTTAACCCTATTACTAAGGAAACTGAATGACACATGACCTTGCAAATTACATACTAACCAATAATGAGTTTGATCGTGAGAATGCCTGTTGCCGAGGGGCTTTAAAACGCATGGGAAATTAGATTACGAACACGACCGTTTTGAACAGCATTTTCTATGTCTCACTTTCTATTCCATTCATGCTGTAAGCTTAAAATATCCACCGTGTAAATTTTGCATGACATAATCAACAGCATGATCTGCCATAGCGCATTTGAAGTCGTGAGTAATAATCGTTATCGTAACAGTATTGTGAGCGCATGCATAAAGAGGAAATGTTAAACTGTTAAAGAGAAACTGGCCGTGATTTTGAACAAAAGGTTATGTCGGGAGTTAATGAACGACGTTATTTGTTCTTCGATAGCTGAAACCGAGACCGAGACCGTGAATTGGCTAATCTGATACCCGCTGATTGGCATTAAGTGTCGCTCATATCAATTTTTTTCTGGATTAATTCTATCGACGATCACAAGTTAACTTCACATTATGTTTGATCGTCTAGACGTAGTACCTTTGATCATTTTTACTCATGGAACCTTTCTGGATAGCTTTCGGCTCCGAGAATGCTAGCGTTTCGTCCAAAACTGATTTGGCAGGAATCTGTGGTAAAGCACAAGAAGAGTTTCATATGTCTTGAATATCACATTTCAAATAGATAAAAGGGCGATCGAGTCAATTTGTTTTCATGGTTTTCTTTTGCTTTGCTTCGTGAATTATTGATTGACGTGGTGTTGTTGTTTTTTAGTTGTACTTTTGTGGCATGCAGTTTCTTTGTTTTCTAATACTGACAACGAGATCACAAAACCTTTTTTGAGCAGGATGTTCCACTTATAGTTTTGTTTATAAATCCCCATATAAAATTTGAGCTTGAGCATGAAATCGTACTCAAAATGTTACATGATCTTGAAGTCCAAAAGTGAAACTTAGTGGATATACAACCTCGTCTATGACTAATAAATTCATGAATAACTTCAGAGAAAATTAGTCACTGCAGATGAAATTAGTCGCCCACACATTTGGGTAATTGGTCTCTAAAGAACTGTAGAGGATATCAACTTTCCTCTACTCTTGCATAAACAACAGCCACTGTGGTGACTGATACCATAAAGCACTTTTAATCCCTGTGACTGCGAAACACCGTGTTTGCCTTGGATCCACTAGGTGGGCCCCCTGAAATCCTGGTGAGGTGAATCAATTAATACAGAGGACTGGCCAGTGTAATGAACTGTCCAGTTCTTATAAGGAATTAAGCCTGTTGATCCACTGTGAACCTTCTGAAAGTCCTCGGTGATCCTGCATCAAAGGTCTTACTTAAAGGAATTACAAAGTCATGTTTACCCTGCAAGTCCACCCTGTTGTTTCTCCTCTGGGCATGTTTGTCCACACACAGCCCTGGTCAGCCTGGTCACTGCTGCTCAGTGTGGTGGAGTTAGCCAGTGTTATCCAATGCTGCTGGTCAGTGGGTGTCCAGCACAGGGTCACCTGTGTCCGGTAGCCGGCCCCAGCAGCAGTAGGTGTTTGCTCAGGCTGGGTCGTCCTGCCCCAGAGTGACCAGCAAGAATTCAGACACTCGAGACCCAGACACGCCTTTGTTGGCGTTGAGCTGGAGTCTGTGTGTGCGAGTCTGCTCACACTGTTGATGCATCTGTTATCTGGTCCCTGGCATGTATTTTGATAACTTGAGGAATTCCACCCCCAATGTGCAGCAAGAGCAATGCGACGTCATGATGGAAGGCTGCCTTCTGGCTTCTTACTCTCCTCATTACTGGCAATTACAGCATTGGTTCATCACTGTTGCCTTCAAAGCTTAATCCTGCTGTAGTGAACAGTACTCCTTTTGTTTCTCGTGTCCATCCTTTGTTTCTCATGATTCCTTTTGTTTCTCAGAATATCCATTGTTTCTCAGCCATTCTTAGACTATCAATAGTCTCAGAGGATGAAAGTAAATAGTATAAATATAAATTATATTGATTTGTATTATATTTATATGAAAGGAGCCACTGAAATTCTTTATCCTCTGAGATAATCTAGACTTGCTTAATTGATATAGGGTGATATTTGGAGTATTTGCGTGAGAAAAAAGTGTGACACAGACTAAGCCGTTCTCAAATTCCTACATTTGAGAGCATTCAAGCACCATTAATGGTGCTGGTCCTGACTATTTTTTGGATGATTTTCATCCCCAATCATTTGTAGAATGTGTGGTCATGACTGCATCATATCTGCAATGTTCTATGGTAGCAGTGGTCCTTTGTTACAACTGTGGCCGCATGAATAACAGAACACCCTCTACCTTCCTAAAAGGTGCTGTGTCAGATTATAGTTACTACTATTTGGACATTGCTATTCACATTGAAGTTCATGACATCTTCTATGACAGGTTCTGAAAGGTGCTGTTCATTCTACTACTAAAACCGACTTGTATTGATGTTCATGTTGCAAGCTTTTGATCACAGACAGTTTTTCTATCGTTGTAAATTGTCATCTCCTGTCAATTTCGATTCTTGAATGCAGCCTCTTGAGCATGAAGTATGTTCAGTTCAATTTCTATCGGTGTCAACACTGTATAAGAGCAAAACTTTGAATGGAACCTCAAGACGACACTTTACATCAAGGATTTACTGTGAACTGCCCTGTCGACCTTTATTTTAGAAGTCGACATTCGTATTGTTGTTCTTGTTTGTGTTGCCATGATGGGCATGTATGATGATTCATACTTTAGAGATAACATAAGACATAACCGTATCTTTGGTATGACGGAGAGTTAAATGATGGCCTTGTCAACATGCCATACACAACCAAGGTCATGTTCAAAAGAAGAAATGGTTCTTATCTTTTAGATTGGACTTAAGCGGATGTGTTCATTTATAACAGAATTGTCTCATTATATAAATAGGTTGAGAGGTCAGTATTTCAATTGAAAAGATTAATGATAACAACAATTGTTCCATAGGTATTCAGTTGGTCCATTGGTGTTATTATTATTATTACTACTATTTCATCACGTGTGGCTGTGATGTAAAACAACAATTGTTCCATAGGTATTCAGTTGGTCCATTGGAGTTATTATTATTACTACTATTTCATCACGTGTGGCTGTGATGTAAAACAACAATTCACTCGTTACTTATTATTGTTATTATTTCATCTTTTCGGAGATTAATTTACATGTTCAAACTGTTGGAGGGTTTGAATTATTAGAGTAATTACGGTATATGTATTTTATCTATTATTATCATAAATTACATACACAATAACCTGCAATGATATCCAATGATATCGTTAAATGTCAGGTGTTGAATGTGCAACCTGTCACACTGAGGATGCTCATAGGTATGGCAGTTTTCCTTGATCAGCACGTTTCTAGTTTTTCAGGTTGGCTAACCGTGCTAACATAGCGTTCTAGTTTACATAATTGCAGCCATAATATTAACACACTGCCCTGAACTGCGCATTATCAGACACCGTAGAACTCCCCCAACAATCAGCACGGTCGTATACGAAGAATGAAAAGAAGTTATGCATTCTTGTACGTTAAATAATGGGACATTGTTATCGTAAGCTGACAAAGGGTTATTGTTGTCTACATCGCTTTTGAATTCCCATTCACTGACGATAATAACTTTGCTGGTTGGATATGAATATTAAGCATATAGCTTGCTGAGACTTTTGTTGTGAGTTGTAGGCAGTAGACTGAGCGAGTCAATAGAAAATATTTTAATGAAGTATATATTTAATTTGAAATATAATAAACAATGTTTTTATACCTTTGACAAGGTGAGTATGTGACATTGAAGTATTTGGAAAAGATTTGAATAAATGACATGTTTAATTTGAAATATAAATAATATTTATTTTACCTTCGCCTTGTTGGATGTTGTTTGCGTATTCTTAATATGGTTGGGAAATTGTTATTTGAATTAACAGCCTAGTGTAATTGCTACTATATATATAATACTCATATTAGGTTTTAAATTTAGAAATTAAAAAATAAAATACAAATTTAAAAAAAACATTGATAAATTAAGATAGGTATACATTTTTTTTCTGCATTTTGTGCATAGCACCAGCATCTCCACAACACCTTAGCCCAGGGAATTAATTATTTATGACCATATTGCATGACAGGAATGTTTAAGGTTGCATCCAATGTCAATGTTTCTGTTCCATGTTCATATATATATATATATATACACCTGAGCCTATATGTTTCAGTCCGAGTCGGTTTTTACAGAATGACAACTCAGGTGTGAAATGACTTTTGAAGGAAGGGGGGAGAGGTTGTTCATTTTGAAGGTCTTAACATTCCTCTACCTGGCTACTGTTAAGATCCAGAGCTGTTCATTCATAACACTAACAGTATTTGTCTGGTCTCAAGGGATTTGCGGCCAGGTTTATAAGTCACTGTGACAGACTGCCAGTGGATTGCATTAATTTGACCATCAGTAATCCTTGTTTAGTCCCTCTTGACCCATTTACATCCAGCCTTTGATGTCCGTTTAATGGATACAGATGTCCGTTTTTTTCAGTCAGGCAGGGTGGTAGTTATTGTCATTGACAGCCAGAAAATATTTCTACGTTGATTTATTTTCTCACTGCTGACACACTGGTACATTTTCATAATGCAGGGATGACTGTGTCAGGACGGTGGGGAAAGATAACATCCAATGTAAATATTCAACCGTAATTACAGTGGATCGGTATCGGTGGGGACAAAATGGACATTCGGTTGAGGAAGACTGACCAATGGGACATGTTTAGGGTGGACACTTTGGAGGGGTCAAGGGACACAGGGGTCAGGTGGAGGGAGCTTCAAAAGGCGATAATGAGTCCGGCTCACGATACCAAGAAAGATATACGGCTAGTTTTTTTCTTCGACTAGTCAACGGTAAACAGATCTCTATCCGCTGGGCCTGGCCGGAATTCCACCTGCACAATAGAAGCACAATAGGGGCAGAATAGAAGCACAATGGTGCCAAATAGCCCAAACCCTGATCTTTCTTTCGGGTAAATAACTTTAAACAAAGATCTGTGTATAGGGTTAGAGCAGGGATCCCCGAGTCCAGTCAATCCCAGGTCTGGGTAAAGGTTTTCGCGTTGGGATGTTGTGCAGTCGTGTGAAAGGGAATTAGTCCGGCCCTGTTGCTTTACCTTTGGTTTCGTGTGACACTGAAGAGCTGGAGGTGCTTGCATGTTTGTAGACAATTAGGGAAATACACGTTCAACGGAAAATTAGTGACCACTACACGTTTTTAAGCTGGACATTCTTTGGTCGTTTTAGCGTGGCTTTTAGGTGTAGATATTGAACATGGTGATTCTCATTTTGTGATATTTTTGTGTGTGTGTAGGTTGATACTGGTCTTTTAGTGATGTAACCAAAGGAGATGGCTAAAAATGTTAATGCTATATTATACCCCTAAGGAGGTAGGCACTTCAGGGGAAGATAGATTTCTTGTTACATTGGCATAAATAAATGTGTTTCTCTCTCACTTTATGTATGGAGGTATTATATAGTGGCATCTAAATGTACTATTATTATTAGTAGTAGTATTAACACTGGAATATGATAATACAATATGTACTTTAAATATATATTATAAACAGGCTTTGATTTTGTATTTATGCTCATGTTTAAGACAAGCAGAACAGTTTCTGAAAGGTTAATGAAATTCCTTATTATAGACACACATGTATTTAAAACGACTTGCATAATGTAACCACAACACAACACAAGGTCTTGACTATAACCAGGGAGGTGTAACCTGGTTATAATAATTTTTTAAATTCTCAAACATATCAAAGTGCGCAACATAATATGGTTCATCATAGCTGTCCCACCCACGTCACTGATGTTTCTCTGTGATCATTTTATTTATTTATTCTTTTAAAACATTGGGTTTTGGAGCCGCTTTCAATATTCTTTATCGTATATCATGGCTTGTAAGACAGCCAGTGCATATTGAGATGTGCAGCTTTAACCTTCTCCCTGCTGGATTAAGCACAGCCACTGCTCTTTAGGGCATCTCTCGTTGCCTTCAGCATGGAAAGGGTTAAATCTTTGTCAATAAATCTCTCTGAGAGGAGAGGAGGGGATTGTAGAAAAAGACAGCACGTGCATGACGAGACATTGAGGGCCAGCTTCAGGCTCATGATATATGGCTCGGAGCTGCATATATATCCCGTGGACGGTTTCATAGGTTTTTTAAACACGATCCGAGCGATAAGGTGTTATGTTTTATTATGGTTCTGTTTGCACTATTTGCAGTACGTGGGTGCAAGTTGAGAAAACAACAGATGTTAGATAGAGCTGAGGGCTATTTTCAGTGTGTTTATGATTTCCAATAAACGGCACGTGTGCAGTAGCATGTTGCTGAGAACAAGGGGTGTAACTCTTGGCGGACTAGGTAGTTGGGTTTCATGGGAAAGGAAATGGTGATGTGGTTCAGTGGTAGAGTGCACTGTTATAGTTAAGGTCTATCGTTCCTTTAAAATGTTACTTATATGTATACTGTTACGTTGTAAGCAAATGGTCAAACATAGTAACAGATATATATTTATCTCCATATTTGTATATATTTTGCCAATTATAACCTGTCATGGCTTTAGAATACCATATATATTATCCACAAAATATTAACTGCTGGCAAACTTTCAACCAATAATAGTATTGGAAATCTGTAATAACTGGGCTCAATCTTGTATACGTAGTACTTACCTAGCGACTATTTCCAGTTAATGGTTGCATAATATCTATAAGCAGAAATATGCTGTCAAGAAAAACAACAACATTATTTTGCAATGTTTGTATAGTACTGTCTTTTTCTGTATCTTGTTCTTTCTATCTGCATCTCTGGTTATTAAATGAAGTTCGTACATTGACATCCAGAAACTCTTGTAGTTACCAAGCTATTTGTATGTTCCAGCATGTCCGCTCTCCACCAGGCGGCGCTCATGGGCAACACGGATGTCATTCAGCTGCTGGTGGACAGTGGCGCCTCCACGGAACTGCAGGACAACAAAGGTAAACGTTAAATATAATTCTCCTTCACGGACGTAGTTAATTAAGATTTAAAAAAAGTTTTTTATTTATTTTATATTGTTATTATTTTATTTTATTTTTGTATTTTTATAGTTCATACGAATACAATCAATCCAATGTATGTTTTAAAATGCTTGCCAAATAATCTGGTTTTACACTGTCCAGCACTACTATAAAAGGTATATTATTTTGAGGGTGGATACCGATAGACACCTCCATTTATATATTGTCATGCCCTCGCCTCATTGTATATTTATGAGTATAAATAATCTGTAAACAGTTATGATACCACACTCTCCCACAGGTATTATAATTAAGCTAAAGTGGAATATTTTCTCATGGGTTACGCAGCTTGCGCCCCATGTGTTTATTCCTGCTCGAAAGTAATTAAAATGAGCTTTTCCTGTTATATTAGTCATCAACCAAACATGCATTGATTGTAATTAATCTCACAGGAAAAGGTTACGGTAAGTGGAGGAATGGGCAGTTAGTTGTCAGTTTATGATGATTTTCAGGGTGTTTCTTGAAGTTTGCACTGAATAAAGGATTGCATCCCTTAGTTTGGTAGTTCTTCGTATCATCCTGTGTTGTTATAGATACTGTAGTACCAAGAGATAGCTTACGTTAAATATTTACTGTAGTCTTGATCCAATTACCTTGCAAACAAAAATAGCATATTAATTAACCTACTTCCTGCTATAAAACCTAATATGCCATGTAACAGAGGGTTTTCTTATTAATTTAGCAAAGACAAGTGTTAAATTATCCAAGAGTGGGTGGAGGCATTCAAACTGGGTTTAGACATTAAATCGAATAGTTCCAATAGTTTTAAAATGGATACAAGTAATTCTGTTAATTTCAAATTCAATTCAACAGTTCCAACAATTTAAAATGGATAACAATACCGGTAATTATGTTAATTTTCATAAAACAGAACCAATTTTACTGATACCGGTGAGCACCATATACTCTTATAAACATTATATAAAAAGATAATCTTTCAATTATTATCCACACCAAAACAACCCAGTGATGGTTATTATAGGGGTATAGTATGATAAACGATATCGGAGATCAAAGTATTTTTCCAAATCTCGCAAGGATATGTGTCCCAGAGAAGAAGTGGGTCAGGCGCCAAGGAGAGATGATGCGCTATCTCCTGCCAGATGCAGTCACTTCCTGTGTGTAGATTATTCTGTAGGGAGACTATTCATAGATAGTCGAGGGGAAGGTGGGGGATGGAAAGAGAGAGTGGGGGTGGTGGGGGTGGAGAGAGGCCAGGTATGATCATGATGAGGCAGCAGATACCAGTTCAGGCAATAAGTAAAGCGAAGATATCAGCAATGTAAGATGGGTCCGTTGTTGATGTAAAATGGGGCTGCATGTGATGTATATGGTATTCTGATAATGTAAGGGACTAGTAGTGATGTAAGCAAGTCTGATAGTGATGTAAAATGGGACTGCTTATTATGTAAAACTGGTCTTCTGATAATGTAAGGGACCACTAGTAAAGCAAAATAGGACTGCGTATGATCTTAAACTCCATTATGACTCACTTAACTATGATGTAAAACTGTTATTCCGGTTATATAAAGGACCGCTATTGATGTAAACCGGTCTGATAGTGATGTAAAATTAGCCTGTTGATGATATAAATGGGTCCGCCTACATGACAAGATAGTACTACACCGTACAAGGTTGCGCTAAAGCGTAGGAGGTCTTATCAGTTGGCAGGTGATAGAAGTGCATCGTGTCTGAAAGTATCCTTTCAATGAAACACAGTTGGTCCCATTCATACTTGAAGTTAACCTTTTGTAGCATTGGCACTATTTGAACATGGCTTATGATAGTTTAGGACATTATTACATGATGCCAACAGTTGTATGTACCAGCTTATCTTGCACTGAAGATGGTGGTATCATGGATATGACAGTTTTATCTTATTTGCAAGCATCTTCTACTTCCTGTTGACGAATATCTGGAGAATGTTGCCATATTTTGCTGATGTATCTTGGAAATTAAATACCTCTATAGCATTATGACTTGTACCTGTGACCTATTATGACCTGTACATTTCTGTCTCTTTACCCCACAGAATGACTTGTACATGTGTCTTCCCCACATTATGACCTGCAAGTGTCTCTCACATCTCTGATCGTCGCAAATGGGTGAAAGATTCCCGCAGCGACGTTAAACTCTATATTCACTCACTCACTCACTGCCCCACATTATGACCTGTACATGCCTCTCACATG
>JAUTBV010159875.1:0-10123 GCA_032361325.1 Lepetodrilus fucensis | reverse complement strand
GGTTAGTGTATGCTTTTTATTACAAATTATTGGTCTTAGCACCAATGGCTATGTACCTAGCTGCGTTTGATAGCTCTATTGTGCCTTTCTACGATTACATTTTATCTTGGCACCATATGCCAAGAAGAAATGTAAACATAGTAAGAAGGCACCGCCATAGCAGTATACTACTTACGTAGACTGAATAGTGGAAAGAATTGAAATTACAGATATTTGCAATTATAAAAAAAAAACAAGTGAAAATATTGAACATTAATTGCATCAAGTTTCATCTATTGTGTTATATCCCACACTTGATTTACTGCATCTTCGAAAACGCAGGCAATTTTGACTACACTAACCTCCGTCAAATATATTGTTCGACGGAGGTTAGTGTAGTCATAATGGCCTGTGTTTTCGAGGATGCAGGAAATCAAGCTTGACATGGTATCATTTCACAAAGCTCTCTTATCCGCTAAGAGACCACAGCGCTCTCTTTGCAGTGTCTTAGCTATCGGCAAAGAGAGCGTTATGGTCTCTTAGTGGATAAGATCGAGAGCTTCGTGAACGGACGCACAATTTATTAAGACGTCGACTATTTAAGCATGGAACCGTGTCAGAGCGCAATCTTTGAGAAGATTTATCGGATTCTGTAATTTAATTTGACCACTGTCGCTCATGATGTCTGGACAATGTAGATAGTCTGGCTGCGATTCTATTTCCGGTGTCCAAAGCTGCGTTAAGAGTGCACGCTTAATTGTTACAATGGCTGTACAGCACTTAAAGGAATAGCAGTCTATTAACATGAAATAGCATACGTTCAGTTGGCATATTGTGACTTCCAAGGCTAATTGACTCGTATAGTGCCCTAGTAGCATGCATACATTTGGACGTTACTTTCTTTATTGGTAGTTTCTCCTACATTCATTGTTATGAATATAGGATAATGGTGGCAGTGTAGATTATAATGTCATAGACCGCTGCAGAGAGAGAGAGCGAGAGAGAGAGAGAGAGAGAGAGAGAGAGAGACAGAGAGAGAGAGGGGGTAAGAGAAAGTGGGAGAGAGATGGGGAGAGGAGAGGGAGATGGAGAGAGAGGAGTGTGTGTGTGTGTGTGTGTGCGTGCGTATGTGTGTGCGTGTGCGCGTGTGTGTGTGTGTGTGTGCGTGCGTGCGTGCGCGTGTGTGTGTGTGCGCGCGCGTGTGTATGTGTTTTGCAATAGATGTACACTTCCGTACATATTTGCAATTATTAAGTTTCAACAAAGGTCCACACTAACAAAATTATGGTCTACATTCATATTTGACAGTTTGACCTTGTTAACCTAAATTAAGGAAGTTTGAAAATATTTATCGTTAAACCTCAAAGTTAAAACGTTATTAAAATTCAATGAATTTCGCTAAATAGTTTAAGCCAAAGCTAGCGGCAATGTTCACGTTGTTTCATAAATATGCCTTGTTTTTACAGTATTACACCGACATATCAGTTTGACAACGGTAAAATGTATGTAAAGACCTATCTGTTAACCCTCTCCTTGCTGGATTAGGCACAGACCCAGTTCTTTAGGGCATCTCCCGTTCCCTTCAGCATAGAGAGGGTTAAATAAATAATTGTCCATTGGTGTTTCAAACTTTTTTTTAATACGTTTGCTAGTTAGGCTACTGCACTGAAATTATCCTTGATAATAATATTAATCCCTGAGTCAACCTAAATCGCAGAATAAATTGTATCGAATTATTTGAATTTCCGCTTAAAATGTTGACAAGCAAGGTACCACCATAACTAAACTCCATACATACGTTGTAAATTCAAATACATTAACAATGAGAACATCAAACAACGTCCATCGTAATTAGTCACTTTGGTATAGTATACTGACGTTCAATTAAATTTGTTCATTAAAGTTTCTTTTAACGTAAAATAGAATGCCCCAAATAGAATGTCGTTAACTGATATGTCTTTTGAACATTATCTTGCAAGTGATTTAGTAAATGTCATTCATTCATTTCAACGGTCTGTATTGCAGTAGGCCTACTAAGTAGGTTAACCACTAGTTATAGATACCTAATAGTTATATTTACTATCCTAGCAGGGAGACCTCATCACAAAGAGATAGAACTTTTGCACGGATAATAATTATTGCTAAAAATCGCTTTGATAATGAAAACCCTATTCTAGCCGGTTTTCAAAACCGGATGAAAATAAGGTAGCAATGGGTTTGTTTATGACTAATGAGCCTTTTCCCGATAAACTAATAAAACCTCACATCCGAAACAACAACAAAAATATTCATATGTCTAAACTCTACATGAAAATAATTTGCATCATTCTACATATAGAGCGAGCAATTGAAATTGTAAAGTATGCATTATTTTCCATAGTTGAGCATCATTCATGTGCACCATAAACTAGCTTTATAACATAGACTAGCTTCATAACATAGACTAGCTTCATAACATAGACTAGCTTCATAACATAGCCTAGCTTCATAACATAGACTAGCTTCATAACATAGACTAGCTTCATAACATAGACTAGCTTCATAACACACAGAATTACAAAATCATACACGCGTCAGAAAACTTAAATCCTCGACAAATGACACTGCTTGCAAGTTTAATGTCTGCTGTCTTGGTTTAGTTTTAATTTTAACTTTTTAAAATAGAATAATGAGTTACCAGAGTTATTAGCTTAATTACCATCTGAGTGACCGGGTTCAGAATCAACCAGATATATATATTAGGTCGTATATTTCAAATTGGTATACTGTACCGCTACCAGTTGGTAAAATGGATTTCAAGCATAAATATGTCGACCAGTAACGTTGGATCTTGTTTTCTTCTTACGTGTGACGTGTTTTGCAATGAATTTTCTATTAACCCTCTCCCTGCTGGAGTAGGCACTGCTCTTCATCTCCGATTGCCTGCAGCGTGGAGAGAGTTAATGAGTCGACGTCATCTGGGTGTAATTTACAGCGTTTGATATACTAAACAGTGACTTGTGAACTTCAGACTTCCATGCTTAGCAATTTCATCTTTGAGATTTATCACCACTATCTTCCGTTTATATAGCATGAGTGTTTCCAATATTTTACTTTTAGTTCACATGGTAGGCGTATCAGTATTTATTGGTCGTGCTTCTTGATCCAAAAACAATAATAGATCCCGTTTTCCCCAAAGGATTGTAGCTCTGCATGTTATGTATGTGTATAACAGTGAGATTTATCATAATTATACTGCATTTACTTTTGTGAAACTTGTCATCATTTCACGAAGCTCTCTTATCTATGACGAGACTACGCTCTCGTAGCGATACACGGGGATCGGACACATACGAGAGCTTTCTGGTGTCATCATGCATATGAAAGCTTAGTGAAACGATATCCAGGGTAGCATAGCACTTTATTTGCCGATAGCTAATACATTGCTAAGAGAGTGCTGTGGTCCCTTAGCGACTAAGAGAGCTTCGAAAAACGATACCCAGACGTTTATGATGGTTATCAGGACAAGCATAATACAGTAGTACGACTTCCAAACTGTTTTCCAGAAAGTGAACGATTTCCAAACTGTTTTCCAGAAAGTGAACGATTTCCAAACTGTTTTTCCAGAAAGTGAACGATTTCCAAACTGTTTTTCCAGAAGGCGAACGATTTCCAAACTGTTTTTCCAGAAGGCGAACGATTTCCAAACTGGTTTTCCAGAAGGCTCTGTTTTTCATTGGCGGGATAATAATGTAGTCATATATGTATGCTTTCAAGCATGGATTTGGTGCAATATGAATGTGAACATCAATATATGATTTAGATCACAAGTTGACAAAACCTGATATTAAAATGAAACAAATGACTGAAGTGTGAATATGTCGCCACAATTGGTGCAAAAGAATGATAATTAATTTCACCTTCTCAACTCCCTGTGGAGTATACAAACCAAGATGTCATTTCAGCGCTAGAAGGTTAACATTCCTAATTATTGCTCATCCTACTTACTGTAGTACTGTACTGTGATGTAGGCTACTGTAGGCTACTGTAGGCTACTGTAGGCTACTGTAGGCTACTGTAGGTACTAATATATAAATTTAGATTATATATTCATTCTATACATGGAAACTTTCACTAAAATACAAAGGAACATGAAACAATAGTGCTAGTGAAATACAATTAAAACGGAGTACAAATGTGAAATGACAAAAGATATCATGGAAATGAAGATAAAATAAAAATAATAAAACAACACAGTCGTGCAAATAGAGAGTTTATTTATAATGCAGAGATATCACAACATCAAATAGTATCACAGACGAAACAATTAAACATGAGGTATCACTACATGATTATATTTGAATATAAATAATTAAATATTTTTTAAGGATACAACTGGATTGTATTTATATTATTATTTTCTAATATATATTTTTTAAATAAACTTGTGTCACCTCAGTGCCCATACATTTTCAATTTTGTTATTTTATAAAAAAGAAAATGATTTTAAAAATAGTATTCATATCTGTTTGACACTACAATGCAGTACGAGTCTAAAGTAATAATTCAAGAAGAATCTCATGGAGTGAAACCTCATACACAAAATACAATTGAGAAGATATTGCTGAAGTGGCATGTGATTACATGTATACTATAATATGTGCAACCATAGAAACATGAATGTGTAACTATATCAACCTATATGTGAAACCATAGCAACCAATATAATGTAGTTACAGCAACCAATATGTGTAACTATAGCAACCCATATGTGTTACTATAGCAACCATATAGAAACATGTGTAACTATAGCAATCAATATGTGTAATTATAGCAACATATGTGTAACTATAGAAACCAGCAGGTGTAACCATAGCAATCAATGTGTGTAACTATAGCAACCTATATGTGTAACTATGGAAACCAATATATGTAACTATAGCAACCAATATATGTGTAGGTATAGCAACCAATATGTATAATTATTATCAACATCTACTACTAGTACAACAGAAAGTGCTTAATTTAACAAATGTTTGTTTTTGTCAATAAATATCAACTGGTCTACAAAAAAAACATATATATATATAGAATCTATTTCTGGAAGACAACATGATATATTCACAACAGTAAATGGTTAATATACAGAAACACATTCCATTTAGTTGATAACTGATTAAATCTCCACTCTAAATACATCACAAACAAAACTGATTACCCAATTAATATTGAAGGGTATAGTAGCACTGAGAAAATAAATATTCAGTCAAGCCAATAGCTATATATCTTCACAATTTATATGTAGAAAGCACTGTACATATATTTACATATACAGGGAAGTATTATATGCAATGAGTATTGTTTTTAATGTTACTAAATAAATAGCCTACCTATCAATAAATTATGTTTGTTGTTATGACAATGGTATGCTATACAAAGCATCAAATAATTACTTCTACAATTTCAATTAATAAAACAATATTAAAGACATATAATTTGTTGTCTTATTTCATGGTCAAACATATTTTACCTGACAGTATGTACATTTCTACATGCCACTCTGCTTTTCAATATTTTCATATTTTATTTTTGTATTTTTTACCTCACGATTGTATGTCTAGGTTTTTTTCTGTAAAAATACTTTCACAAAGGAGGTAACATTGTAAAAGTACATGTACTTCAATTGAGAGATACACAATTTCTCAGAGCTCAGTTATATCCTAACCATATGGTATACCACATCACCATATCTGATCATGAAGTTACATACAGCATGCAATGCTTTCAATCTATAGAAACACATCTAATCACAGATTCAGCGGCCTAAAGAAACCATTATCAGATGTACTGTGGGCGAGATGTTTCAAAATGTTTGACAAGTTAAATACAACAACTAATACAATGATACAACACACGGATTTGGCAGAAATGTCACTTTAGACAGGAGATGTGTAGTAAATTCATTTGCTATAAATGCAAGATGTGTGAAATGGCATAAACATTCATTTTGACACATGTATATATCATTGTGCATAGATGACAAGTGTGAATGTATGCTATGTACAAGACACTGGTTGGTGAAATGTACAAGTGAAATATATGCTATGTAGTCTAATGGGAAATGTACGACTATTGTGGAGTGTCTGCTGATTGACTGGCTCTGCATGTATACATCATTGAACATCAATTGGCAATAGTTGTTGTAATAATAATAATAAAAATAATAATATACAGATATTAATATTAATATTAATATTAATAATTATTCTTATTATTATATAATAATATTATTATTAATAATAATAATAATAATAATAGTAATAATAATATAATAATAATAATAGTAATAATAATTAATAATATTATTAATAATAATAATAATAATTCTTCTTATTATTATTATTATTATTTTATACTAATAATTAATAAATAAAATAATAATAATTAGAAGAATAATAATAAACAAACAATAACAATAATGATGAGAATAATAATACTATATATTATTAATAATTAATAAAAAATAAAAAATAAAAAATTATAATAATAAACAATTCAAAGGTGTATTCATTCTTTATGCTTAATTCTTATTTAATTTAGAATTGTTCAATAACAATGTGATGTAACCAGCCAGAGGATGAATGAAGATCATGCAACAAGCGAGCGGTGGACACCGATAGAGACGTACAGTGTGAGGCCATGCAGTATTGTAAGGTGCACGTGACATTCAAGATGGCGGCCGTCGGTCTTACTTCTCCCCTATTATAGCCAGCAATGCTGTGCGATAGTTCCCTGATGTCTCAGATTCCACGACATCACGTAGACTCTTCCCGTAGATCTCCTCGTACTTTGCTTTGATGTCGGCCAAGTCGATCTGATGAGCACAAAAATGCAGCAGCAATAAACATGGAGGTTTTTTCCCTTGTTATTGCAGATTTTCGAAGGGATCAAATAAACACGATTCTGATTTTAACATCCCTTTCATCACCAAGTGAATGTTTCTTTGGGGGGTGGGGTGAAGGGGGTGGGGTAAATTGATTTTTCTTTTCTTTGTGGAGAGGAGGGTTATTGGTTTTTGGGTTGGTTTTTTCTATGCAGGTTACACGTGCCCAATATACACTTTACAAAATATCAAAAACATCTCAAGCACTAATGTGGTGAGGTACATAGGTAAAGCATATGAAACAAAACTGTATTGTATTTCTATGGACATTTATTTTGATGGCATATGACAATCAAGACTTGAGAAAAAAATAGTTCTTTGTTTAAATGCTAAATATAAATATTTTACTAAAACTTTCATGTAACTGTAGACATATCATGTACTGATAATAAGCAATAGAAATCTGGTAGAATGCTCTCTTGATGGTAAATAAATAAAATTGCCACAATTATGCGAGATTTTAACAGACAACTGACCTCTGATCTGGAAACAAGAATCCTGATAGTCCGAGTGTCGTTAGTTCCCATTCCTTTGAATCCCTCATGAAGACGATCTGCATAGAACTTTATTGGGTCTTCTAAAGCTTTAGCTGTACAATATTGATAGGAAATATTAACAACATAATATTACAATAAACAAATATAGTATCATATTGTCCTAGTTTAGTTGATATTTTCTCACCAAGTTCATTCCATACCTTTCATTGTTAATTAGTCATGGAAAATAGTATTTGGGTGGCATAGTATATTTCTAATATTTAATTATTTATTCAAAACAAGTCTAATGGACCCTTATGGAAGATAATATTTTGAAAATATCTAACTCTCGCCAAGTTCATCTGACATCTGTCATTATTTATTCATATTGTAAGTATCTATATAAAAAAAATAGGTTTTTACAACAAAAATCTAAAAATAAAATATGGTAATACAATATACCTAGAGAATATTCAAGTTTTTTTCTCAAATACCATGTTTATCTCATCGAGTGGAGTGGGAGAGTCGATATTTCCATGAGTGGCATAGTCACGAGTGGAAATATCAACTCTCACGCTCCTCACTCCACTCCACTCCCACCCCACTCAATATAAGTGCAGTGAAATATACATAACTTTCATTATTTAGTCAGGTATCATCCTCGAAAACCCAGGCCATTATGACTACACTAACCTCATTCAAATATGGTAGTACATAGTATATAGATGATATTCAAGCTTTTTTCTCGAATACCATGTTTATCTCGAGTGGAGTGGGAGTGGAGTGGAGTCGATATTTCCACAAGTGGCGTAGCGCTGAATGTTGCAGTAAACCTGCAAGCACCGACTGGTACTGACAAGACCAAAGATGATACATGTAACTGTATTGCCACTCTACAGTCAATATCAATATCACATATGAAAGGTAACTTTCGTGAACATTGATGCCGGGCCCCCGGGATGGGATTTGAACCTGGAACCTTTGGCTTCGAAATCCAACTTTCTACCACTGCGCTACATCCCGCCCCCCTAGTATATCAGATATACAGTTATATACTGAGCAATGCGGCCCAGATAGGACAATACATTACTACATTCAACAGTTTTAGAGAATATTTGACAAACTTACCCAAGCCAACATACCCATCCTTGGCATCACCAGACATAGACTTCTCAATGGATTCCACAAATTCTTGCTTGGCCAGTTTTTTGTATTCCTCAAAAGTTGCTTTCACCTGTAAACTGTTGCTCTTTATCATGAGATTCTTGAATGTCTCATCAGCAGTATTCACAGATTTGTCTTTCTGCAAAAACAAAACAAAAAAAACATTCAACAAAGAATTACCGAAATTACGAAATTACGAAATTATTCTAATTATTCGAACCCTCTAATAGTTTGAACACCTAAATTAATCGCTGAACTTTTTTTCTTTTCGACCTTAAATATACAAACATGACAACAACAAAAAAATCGTAATTTTCTAATTATTCGAACACAGTGATAACCATCAGTGTCCTTCTCCACTCCATGGGGAGTATACAACTATGACAAATTGATTTTCTTCAATGAATATGCATTTTAAAAATCCTTTTGAAAGAAATACAGAAATATATTTCCAACTGAATATCTTTAAAATAACATTAATCTATACTGAAAGATTAACCCTCTCACTGCTGAACGCAACCTGAGATGCCCTAATTAAGAGCCGTGTCTGTGCCTAATCCATCAGAGAGAGGGTTAAATAAAAAATATTTACATTTCTTTCTAGAAAATTGTAATCAAGTTTACACAAATAACTAATACTGTGCACAGAAAAATTTACCAAGAATCTTGAAAATATATTAATATTGCTATGACAAATTTTACGAGTTTAGTTTTCTCATCAGAAACTATGACATTATATATTTAATCAACTTTGGAATAGAAATCTGATTAACTATAAAATAATTAAAGCTGATGTCAACATAGGAGCGAGTGATTTGTAATTCCACGGCTGGTAAATCAAGATAACAGGAATTAATTAAAAGGTCAAAGACATAAATCGCATCCATCCAGCTTTAACTCTCAATCCATATTGCAGAGAATCTCCCCACATGTGCAAAGAATTGATTTATGCATTTTCCTTTTGTTAAATATAATTCTCCCCTAGCATGTATTACAGAGTAAAGTCACTGAATAATAGGCTGGTTTGGATATTGATATATCTGTGTGACGAAGGTTTTCGTATATCGATCCAAGGATGACGTCATTGCGAAGTGCATAATTGGATTCTTGTTCTATTTTTTTTTCTAAATTTAAAAGTGGGATTTTTTTCTAATGAAAGTCACAGAAATTGGGGGGAAAAAAGCCATGCAAAAAAATGTTAGTCAGTCTAGGCTTAGAACAGTCGATATATATAGTCGACCATGCAGTGTCAAATAATTTTTCATAGATTGTTTTTCATATTTGTCCCTAGAAAACTTTTTTATTTGATTTAAACGAAAGAATTTTGAAAGTGAATCTAAGTCCCAATTTTAAACAAATAGTAGAAAATCTTTTTTTTTAAATATTTCATATGACCCTCATTCTCTTCCACAATTCAATATTTAATAGCAGTTCACTCTCTTGTCTTACACAGAACTCCCTCCTAAACATACACATCACCTCACACCTGTACTAGACAGCAGTCATTCCAGAGGCCTGTTCAGGAGGGCGCGAACCCGCGAGTACACGCGTGAAATCGCCTTAGCAACCTTCATCATTCATA
>JAUTBV010159864.1:0-10123 GCA_032361325.1 Lepetodrilus fucensis | reverse complement strand
CAAGTGAATGTATTTTGCAGTTGTAGCTAAGAACTAGTCCAACACAATCATAAACATCTGTGATATTATGCCTTTAATAGAGCCTATAAATATTTCTTCATTACGAGAACACAATATATGGCCAACTGCTAACAGTGAGTTTGTCCTGTTGTGAGAATGACATTCATGAGATACCGCATGCATACAATGCATATAACTTTAGTTTCCATATCTCCATACAAACCTTTAATGTAGATTCATATATTTACGATAAGTGAATGCAATATATGGTAACCAGTGGTTAACTATTTTACTATAGGGAAAAGTGGCAATCGACATAAACTGTGAAAGCACGTAAAATTAATATTTAATTGGCATTTGAACTAAAAAAGACTCACGTACGTAAACTCAATCATGTACTATGTTTGCATGGAATCACGTCAAACCGAATTATTGTATAAATAGTTCTTTGTGCTCTTAAGGCCTTATAATTTGGAGTTTTATTGACACTACAGATGTGTAAATTCAGATGTCTCAGATGTCAACATATCTACTATAAATGTTTTGGAAGGAGCATCTTCATGCTTGCGTACAAAGGAAAGCCAACCCATTATCACACAATGCTAGATACCATTCAGCTATGTGAAGTCAATATTACCTTTCACGCCACTTCCAACAGAGAGTGGTGTGTATAGTGTATGTATTATATATTCCATTATCTGGATTACGGTTGAAAAAGCCGTGCTGTCGTCATACCGCTACCACGAAGCATATTTCGTGTTATCAATTGGCAGAATAGTAAAGTATTGCACATACAGTGTTGGGAACTTACAGAACAACATCCAGTTCCATAACTATAAGCAGACCGTTGACAATTCCCTCAACATAGAAACCCAATATCGTTGCTCATATATACAGGCTTTTCAGCAGACAGGGCATAATGACGAAAGTGTTAAACTAATAACGATGTATAGCCTGTGTATGTTGGCTGTTATGTCAGATACAGGAAGTCATAGGATGATGATGTCCAGTATTTTAGGGACTCCTGTGGGACTGAACACGGAAACAATCCCATTTTTGTTGAGTATCATCCTTTAGGGGGTTGAAAATGACACACACACGCACACACACAAACTGTGCAATGTATTCAGGGTATGACTTGCGTCTTGCTATGAATATTTCCTGATCAACTTATTCCAGTGATCGCATTGTTAGGACTAACCCATTGCCCATCACAAACAACTCAGTAGTCCTTCCGTATGGTGGCTTACAGGACATGATTGTCAATTGTAAGGTACGTTGGGTTAACTTTATACAGTTATTTTGGACATACTCCAGTATGTTCAGAAGGTAGCCTATATATATGTCAAGGGATACAGCACCACTATGTATGGAAATGTCTTAAATTCCGCATAGTTTGATTTTCCCCATCACACGATTGCTCTTCCGGTTTCACACAGTTTCGCTGAACTCTTAACCTTCACCTTCAATATGTATACCATCCATGACTTGCGTTAGGAACCGTGTTCCAAATAAATATTCGCCATAATAACTTTGTCGATCCTTCGCAGCCAGATGACGCGGTCAAATAGTCCAATTGTTTTTGTTTCTTCTTTTATTTTTTCGTTCACGAAATTGACTTTTATTTCAACACACGGGAGCAGACCTACGGGACGAAGGGCTTCTTCCAACATGCGACAGGAAGTCGCGTTCTATATGGCACTAACGAGGAATTCGGATTGCACCCTCAGGCAAACATTGGAAAGACTGGTGGGTAGAGTCTGTCTGTCTTCAAGGAGTTTTGAAAACGGCTTCACACGTCCTCAGCTTCTGGTTCTTTATTGTAAATCGTCTTTTCTCGGTAGATAACTTCGTCGTTTTCACGGTCTATCAAAAGCAGCAATGCGGCACCAAGCATGAAAATGGCGGCGCCCCAGCCAACTCCGTACGCCCACCCGAACTCCCAATTGTTGTGCGGCCGTTCGTGAACTTCCTGTAAGAACTTTACTGGAAATATGATAAGTGCGATCACTTCGAACAAAGCTGAAACAGAAGATTAAATAATTAGTTCATTATTATATTAATTTCATAATTAAACTACGAGTATGCACATTAACCATAAAAAAAGTGAAAGCTCCGTTGTTTCTTGCATGTGCGTTTTATTTATCTACGCAAGTATATTGGGCAACAAGCTACATTTTCCGCATGTACTACTGGTTTTCAATATTTTCATATTTCAATTATTATATATTTCATTTATTTTATATATATCTCGGACATATTGTAATACGTTGTACCACTGCACGACACCGTAACGTGTAGATGTTGTTTGCTAACTTCCAATCCAATCTAAATAAAATCTCGTTTCGCTGTATGAACATTTTCATATTGTATGCTGCTGGAATGAACAGACGCTACGGTGATCGATGTCCAAATATCAGAGCGTCAGATTCGGATCTGATTTTAATGAGATTGCTTTCCACCATAACCATCTCGCTGTGTTAAATTAATCTCACTTATTATCATTCTGCTCTTTACTAAATCTATTTCACCAGCACGACAGGTGTGCGGTCTGAATATCGATCATGAGATTAGAAGAGTGCAGTCATTAAGCCACACAGCAATGACATCCACGCCAGCATGATAGTACGTACATGATAGATCTTGTTAACTAGAAAATCCAAGCTTGTAGGCAGGGTATCCTTTCACGAAGCTCTCATAACCTCATAACCCACAATGAGTCAATTAGCACTCTCGTAAACGTGTATAAGAGATCCATACGAAAGTGCTTATGGTCTCGTAGCATAGATTGCCCTGGGTATCGTTTCACGGAGCTCTCATATCAACTAAGTTTGTAGGCAGGGCATCGTTTCACGAAGCTCTTGTATCAACTATGAGACCATAGCACTCGTAGTGCTCAATCGCCATGTATAAGAGATCGCTGTGAAAGTGCTTATGGTCTCGTAGTAAATCCCCTGGGTATCGCTTCAAGAAGCCCTCCCATCTATTACTATACGAGGCAATATAAGCACTCTCGTAGCGATCTCTTATAGGTGTGTGTCGTGCTCTTACGAGAGCGCCGTGGTCTCATAGTGGATTTGAGAGCTTAGAGAAATGACGCCTTGATCGGTGAGTACCCTCGTAGCATCAGGCGTGGATGGTAACAATGATTTATGGGATGTACATATAGAAGTACTGAGTGTGAACTCGATGTATGCTTACACTCATTGATTTGGCAGTTTAGTTATTCCACACTCACGTGCCTTGGCAACGTTTCCTGGACCATGCTAATTTGCACGTTACAACTCGGAAAGTGATGGATGATACATAGTCTAGTGTTGGATTAATATATAGATCAAACCACAGTGAGGGATGTTCCTGCTGAGTAGACTAGACGCGCACTTTGAGGTCGACACAGAAAAGTCGGCGTCACCGTACACAAGTCCTTGCATAATGAAACTTGTTGATAAAATAAAACGATAATAATAATAATAATTAGAGCTTCGAGCAACTGTACCGTGCCTACATAGTTGGATTTTCTAGTTAAAACATAATAATAATAATAATAATAATAATAATAATAAGATATACTAATAATAATAATAATAATTAATAACAATAGTAATAATAATAATAATAAGATATACTACTACTACTAATAATAATAATAATTAATAATAATAATAATAATAATAATAATAATAATAATGCGTTCTATTGTGGCGGGATCCCAGTTACAACTATTGTAGCGCTACAACTGTTCTGAGCAACTGTTTTGCGGTACCACCCTACAAGCCACGGATGTTACGTACAGACCAAGAATGACTACTGTGTAGCACTGACCTGCACAAAACAAGATAGTTAACGCGGCCTTGTAGTACGAGTATTTGGATCTGTAGTTGTCTGTCCTCAGTCCCGTACACGCCACGACGATGCCGACCAAACACGTAGCCAGAGACGTCAGACACATCGCTCTACAGGCGTGGATCCAGGCTGAAAATGAGAAATATATTTTAATTTATATTCCAAGTAGTATGTCCTCATACAGACAGAACGTAATTGAACAAACCAAACTGAAACCAATATTACAGAATAAAATACTATAAATTCAAACATGTTAAACCTATTCTTGGTTTTTCAGTTAATATATACGCTGGTTATATATTATGTCATATTTAACCCTCTCCATGCTGAAGGTAACCATTATAAAATGTGCCTGTGCCTAATCCAGCAGGGATATTAGTTAACAATCTATTTACGCTCGCATATATGCATAAATTACCAAAATTCGAGTTATCTGTACTTTGCTTGTATAAAACTGTAAAAACCTGGTTTAACATTGTACACGTATCACTTTCGTCCCTGAGTCATATTCTGTAGGAGCTCAAAATCCAAGTTGACCCTACATGACCCGATCCGTTACGTTTCTTGGCATTTTATGATGCACAAATAACTGCTGTGTATGAATCTGGACATTGAACCAACATTTGACCCTGAGAAAGTAGCCTACTCATGTGAGATCAAATCAAAGATGGCCACAAAGATTTTTTTTTAAAGTGCGTTTTTAGTATCGCCCCAGTATTTACCAACTGCTTTCGGTCAAAATATAGTCACAAACCGATCAGAAAATAATTGTCTTTCATATTTTAAACCACAATATTGACCTAAAAATAAAATAAAATAAAATATATTGTGTTTTTTTCCGGGGAAAAGGCGAAAACCAACATGACTATACCCCAAATGTTCAACTCCAAATAGTTTAATTAATGTCCTATCAGAATGATAAGTTATATTTCATATTAAAAAAGCCATCCGCATCATAGGTACTAAAACTATTAGTCAAAAATGTATTTACGCTCGTATATTAACAAATGACCAGGATTCGAGTTATCTGTACTTTGCTTGTATGAAATTGTAAAAACACGGTTTAACATTTTACACTCATTCATGTCTAGAGTACTGATGTATTATAGCTTGATAAAATTGAATAAAATGTGCATGTTCAACTTCACGATTGTATTCGGTTTTCTAAATAATCGTCCTGTGATCGATCAATTCTCGAAATAACCAAATAATATTCATATTTAAAATCGGGATGTTTAGTAATTGAAACTGTCTATAGAATAGAATAATATAATAGGTGACGTCAGACAGTCTATCAACTATCAAGTGAAATAACTACTAGTAATTTGACAATGCGAGACAGGAAGTTAGCATTTGTATAATAGAAATAATAATTTAAATATAATTTAATTATTTGAAGTACGGGTAGTGTCAAGCTATATTATTGTATTATCAATTACTAAATCTGAAATATCTAAATCAGTTTGTCATCTATTGTATTTATAACACAACTTATTGGAAGACTGCAATGTTAATAATGCATGATATTGTATTAAGAATTATTTAAATGCAATCTGATATATCTTCTAGCTTGAATCAATGCATATACTTTCAATTGTATGTACTAATACTAGGAAGAAAATACTTATATTACAATGCATATTTTGTTTTTATAGAGGAAACGTATGTATAGTTGGGTACCTACGAATACATGCATGAATAAACAATGAAAATACAGTTTCACAAAAACATTATTGGAACTACAATTAGCATACAGTGTACTAGTATACATTTGATATGTTTTAATACTAATGTACACACTAATATATAATATAGACTAATAGGTACTAATATGTATATATTATGTATAGTAACTTCTTAGTATATCATATAGTGGTATGAATTGTCAAAGCTCAAATATAATCACATTATCAGAAACTTAAAACGGCGTATTATCAAACGATCATCAAGCAAAATGAGAAAATGATTACTCATACCAAATACTTTGATAAAGGATAGGTTACATTTGACAAAGGATAGACTACATTTGACATACAGTTTCGTACTTCGTAAATCCATTCGTGGTAACCAGTTACAGCTCTTGTGGTGAACACATTTCTCTTTTGGTGAACACATTTCCTTGAATATTACGTTACTCTTTCCTAATTATATTTCTTAAATCTAACTTCAAATTAAATGTGTTTTAAAATGACTCATTCGTTTAAATAATAGGACAGGTTCCAATCTGGCTACTGTCAATGTTTTAATCGAGTAATCAAGGCTTTTTTAAATCAATGTCAAGATAGCACGGTAACGTACCATCGATCTCCTATCGTACGTCGTTTTCTACATCAAGAATGTATTACATTCATGTGCTGCCAGAACGGTGATATAGTGGTTTTTAGTAGGCTGTTGTTAACTGTAGGTCGAAGGAGAAGGCAGCGTCTCACAGCTATATTACCAGTTCATGGATACCTATACTTCGCGCATACGATGTCGATTTAGTATACCCCTCTGAAATTGGGCTGGGATAAATGAGCCGAATTTAGTCTTGGCAAATTACCTCACGACGTTGCATGGGGGTTTATAGGCGACGTCGTCAGTAGACAGGGTCAAGTTTATTTTGGGACATATGAGTCAAATTGTAACTGTTCCCGGTATTTATGGAAGCAAAGGTTGATAGTTATGTGTCAGTAATCAAGCAAAGGCGTATATTGAGGAAATCTAGTTACTGAGTTTTCTGCTGGTCCTTTTAGCAGCGTCATCGATTAGGGGATTGGTTTATATATGGAGATGTGGGATAAACTACGCAACGTGATAGATCTTTTTTATCTGGGCGTGTTAACGTGCCGGTTACGTTGAGCTTCGTTTCTGTTTGAACGTGGTAATGTTCGTTGAAATAAGCTCAATGTTTGGCTGCTCGGGAAGAGACGTGCAAGTCTATGGCTTTATTATGTCGGAACGTGAAATAGTTTTATGGTAAAAGCATCAGGGTACCAATGAAGTCATGCATTAGAGCATTATGAGATTTCCATGTATTGATTATATAGATTCGATATCTGCTTTAAACGGCCTCCGGATGAAAGTACATATGCGTACTAAACGTCTCCTATTTGTGTTATGGATTTACTAGACATATGACGTATAGTGTAATACTAAAAAGAAAACACGTTCAAACGGTGTAACATATAATGCCCTATATACAAGTATATCTATATCACAAAGGGTTCAAAGCCCCCAGTGATGTACTATAATACCGGTAGATCAAAGCTATGAAGTGGTAAGTAATGTGGGCTATCAGTGTTCTGCAATGTATGGCAACACCGCAAAACATTGACATACTACTAACTGATTAACGTTTGGTCGTGAATACCGTATGCCAAAACTATCAAGTATTAAATTAGCCTGGCTCAGATTTCTCGAAAATAAACTTTTGAGTTTGAGATTTTGCTCAGGTGAAATTTCTCCCATTGTCTCAGTGCTGGAGTAAATTCTCAGCAACAGCTCAAACTCAAGTTCATTTCGAGAATCGGTATAATGAGCTTAACCCTCTCCCTGCTGGATTAAGCACATGCACTGCTCTTTACGGCATTTCCGGTTGCCTTTAGGATGGAGAGGGTTAAACCGTTTCCCATAACCTATTCAAAAAGAAGCGAGTAGAGAGAATGTCTCTAGAAATACACATTTGGACAAACTATAGTTTACATATACACATAATACAATCACCATTTAACGACACTCACCTTTCTCTGCAATCCATCGAAAGCAAAATTAGGAAGAGAAACAGATATTAGTTAAAAGAGATGTTACGATGGTATTCTGGATAGGTATTAATTCAGGATGTGTTTCCAGGCATGGCGTGTTGAGGGGTTTAGGTTGAATGTGAACATTTGTAACAAAACAAGGTTTGGAGAACGATTGAAAGGGATGGGTAATACTTACTTCCTGCACATTGGATTGTAGTATTGTTTTCTGCTGATACTGAAATTGATTGATTTTCAACAGAATCTATAGTTTATTGTATAGTATATTTTTTTAAACTACGAATCGCTGTTTTTCTTTCTATGTTGTATCTTGAAGAAAAAGTCAGTTTTCTTGTTATAAATCTTAACTAAATTTATAAACCTTGTATCACACGATGCCTTTAACAGTATATCACACATATGATATAATTAGAACTTATAGAACATGTACTATATTATGCATTTCATGTGAGAAAATACATCCCCACAGAATACTACAGTAAGATATATTCCCATAAAAATTAATCAGTTCCATGAAAATTAATTTCCCGTACTGGCGGATATTTGATGTCACGATTCCGCAGTATAAAAATCGAATGCACATTGTATATTATATATTTCTTTTCATGTTTTGGGGAATAATTAAATGCAAAAAGTTTCTACACTGGATATAAAGTAGTTTAATCAAATAATACCCTCACGTCGTTATTACAGAACCTAAATCTGATCCGTAAAATGTCACTCCTAACTTGAAGAAAAAAATGGAATTTTCAATAAACTTGGATATCGATTTACAATGCAATGTCGAAACACTTGAAGGAGAACGCCACAGAACCTCCTTCTTATACGATATTTAAGGGAATCGAATACACCCTTGGGACTCCCGAAATAACGGATGTGAAGACGAAGTCTATACGTATATTAACGCATACTAACTCCAATGACCTCTTGATAAATAAGCCTTATGTTCTCCAAGAACCACTAGATACCCGACGGTCGCCCATTCAGAACTTCCTAACGAGTCTCCATTACCTTGGGCCAATCCCATAACAAGCACCTTTGACCGAAATCTATTTCTGATTGGAAGATAGTGGCCTTCTGGTTATTCTCCGTGTTCAAGGATCAATGGGCACCCCATAATGGATCCGCTGGACCTTAAGGCCTTGCTCGCAAACTCGTTTTTGTTGACGTCACGTTGAACGTCCATTGGCAGCAGCGTCATGAGACGTTGTCATCTGAACGCAATCTCCCTCGGCAAATTGTGTACTAACTGGAAGGGTCTTAGCACTGAATGAGAGTTCGTGGATTAGATTGAGGCGTAACGTGGTCACTTGCTTCACATCAACGTACTGTGTTGATGACGGGCGGGGAGCATCTACGTGCTAGTTGAGGTGTAAAACTGTTTACTTACTTCAGAATATATCTAATATAGTATTAGCATAGTTGGTGGAGATTTACGAATAACCTTTTTTTTCCCAATCGTTTTCTGATGAAATCAAATATTAGTGAAAGAATCGTGAAAAATCTAAATTAAATGAGATGATAGGCCTACGTAAGTTATCTTCAATATTACTGTCTCGTTACTTTATTATAAGTGGTTGTGTACAACCTTTTGATGGGGACGATCTATTCTTGTCCAAAAGTGTATGGTATTAGGGACACTGACTCTATATGTGCCATTTTATTGTTGTACACTGATGAAACGCAACTAAAATGTTTATCTGTATATCCGTTTCTTTGGGTTTGCCGATGTTTTCTAACATGCGTATAATGAATATATTGTAACTATGCAAGATCAAGTACGAACAGCTACCCCCTAAAATATACATATTTAATGACTAAAGATGGTTTTACTACACTACATCGTTACACACCACTCCGACAACAGTTCCCCATCTAGGACTAGGACATGTCATTAAATTTTCATCGTTCTTACCTCGAGGATAACTTTGTTCGCAGTCAATTTCCAGCCGCACTCTATCTCGCCATTTACAGCGTTCCCACAATCCTTCGCGCGTGCCGTCAGATTCCAGCCATGTTGTGGCGGCTATTGACAGCATGAGTAGCATGACGGCGACACAGCCGCACAACACTGCAATCACCTGCAAGTATACGTCAAGATGCAGTGTAGACACTTAGCTGTCGAGTACTGGGACACTGTGTTAGAAATTAACTGCGAAATCGTCCATTATGCATACGTAAATTATGTTAGCGAGATTAACAGTTTTGCAAACGTTGGTGGCCTTGCTGTTGACGTTGACCATTAGAACATTGTTGTGCGTTGATTGAAACTTGAAACCTGATGTTGTTAACTCGGAGTTGTTTGGTTAGCTGAAGATATGAAGTCAGAGAATTTGGAAAGCAATGTAATCTGTGCAGTATGCATACGCAAACGCAAACGCACACATACACAAACACACACAAACTATTTAAGACTGATTGACGGGCGGTTTAGTTTCGATTGTACACTTGTATCTACCACCCCATACATATATATATATATATATATATATATATATATATATATCTCATTCTCGCTCTCTCTCACGCTCTCTCTC
>JAUTBV010159853.1:0-10124 GCA_032361325.1 Lepetodrilus fucensis | reverse complement strand
CAGTTTTGTGATCTAGGAGGTCCCCTCTACCAAAATCAGCAATAAAAAAACTTTAGACTCCAAAACCGGGTTCACCCCTAGTTCTGCCAGACTATATGCATGTGAAAGAGCTACAGAAAAGTCAACCATTTTGAAAGATCGACAAAATCATCCTTAATATCCATGAAACATAAACGTTTTAGATATACTGCTAATGTATGATGTAGTCTGAAGCCTGTATTTGTTAGAATACCTATCTTGAAGTCAAATGCTTTGGAAATAATGTAATTAAAAAGTTAAAATGTATGTGATTTCATATCTTTTGGGGTTATTTTTTCATAATATTTCATCAAATAACATGAACATGGTTATGAAATGCATATATTTGGATGCCAGTATCGTTATTACACTATTTTAGTCCAAAAGATTTCATTTGAAATAATTAAATTTAGTTTTAGAACAGTATTCATTATACATATGAGAACACTAAAAAAATGGTGGCCATATT
The DNA here is from genome assembly GCA_032361325.1 of Lepetodrilus fucensis. Taxonomy (NCBI): domain Eukaryota; kingdom Metazoa; phylum Mollusca; class Gastropoda; order Lepetellida; family Lepetodrilidae; genus Lepetodrilus; species Lepetodrilus fucensis. The sequence continues at coordinate 9,637 of JAUTBV010159853.1, read as the reverse complement.
TAAAAATGGCCTCCAAAAAGATATTTAGCTGGACATCTGAAATGTCCATAGTCTGATTAGGCATCAGTCTATCTAAAAATCATAGTGGCATTTAGTCCCTTTTTTTATAGTCATTTTTCATCTGGCTCATGGACTAATATGATATTCATTCAAACTCAGAACATTGGTTTGTGGTTAGACTCTCTACCTACTGGGCTATGCCTCCAACACTCTGCTCAGACAGTGTTAAATTGCCGTTTGCTGAACTAACATCTCATCATTATCATTGGGCATTCAGAGGCTGTTCCCGCCCAACCAGTTCCTGCTGCAGCTAATTAGACCAAGTGATAATTGATAGTCACTGAACTTTGACTTGGAAGATAATTAATTTGAAGTTGCTCACCGTTTCACATCCACAGGAATGAGTTACAGACATCATCCTGGGTTTGGGGAACATTGACTGATCCAGCATTGTGGAGTCTTCTATATCGATATATAGAGAGCTAGCAAGTCATGTAGAAACACTGGGGTCATATGGTAATACTGTTATAAGCAGAGAAATGTTGTAACATCTTGCCATATAATGTCCATGGAACATGAGCTGCCATGAATATTTGATTATTCGCGAATGAATATTAAATCATGAATATTCGAAGAGTAAAACAACATTGAATTAGAAAAGTTGAATACATTTGTAGATTAGCTGTAGATAATGCCGATTAGCTGTAGATAACACATTTTTCTGTAATTATTTTAATGTTACTGTTCAATATCTAGTCATAAGACACAACAATAGAAATTTTCTGATCGTACATTTATGATGTGTGATGATGTTTGTTTATCGGATAAGAAGAAGAAAAACCTTTATTTAACGTTGGATATGTATTATAATATTAATAATTATATAACAAAAAACAAAACAAATTATTTCAATGTGCGCTTCTGACTTCAGTTTACAATTTAGCACTTTTACTGAAAATTGATTTGATACAGAGAGATATGTATTCCTATGTATTACTCCAGTATTCCTCCAGTGCCTATGTATTCCCGTGTCTTTAGGACCCGTGTCTGTCTTTAGGACCTGTATCTTGAGGACCTGTGTCTTGAGGACTTGTGTCTTGAGGACCTGTGTCTGAGGACATGTGTCTGTCTTAACGACCTGTGTCTTGAGGACCTTGTCTTTAGGACATGTGTATTGAGGACCTGTGTCTGTCTTTAGGACCTGTGTCTTGAGGACCTGTGTCTTTAGGACCTGTGTCTTTAGGACCTGTATCTTGAGGACCTGTGTCTTGAGGACCTGTGTCTTGAGGACATGTGTCTTGAGGACATGTGTCTGTCTTTAGGACCTGTATATTGAGGACCTGTGTATTGAGGACATGTGTCTTGAGGACATGTGTTTTGAGAACATGTCTGTCTTAACGACCTGTCTTGAGGACCTTGTCTTTAGGACATGTGTCTGTCTTAACGACCTGTATCTTGAGGACCTGTGGCCTTAGGACATGTGTCTTGAGGACATGTGTCTTGAGGACATGTGTCTTGAGGACATGTGTCTGTCTTAACGACCTGTGTCTTGAGGACCCTGTGTCTGTCTTAAGGACCTGTGTCTTGAGGACCTTGTCTTTAGGACCTGTATCTTGAGGACCTGTGTCCTTAGGACATGTGTCTTGAGGCCCTGTTTCTTAAGGACCTGTGTCTAAACCTGGATACAGTCCTCTGGATAAAGTCGTAATGGTTAAGTGGAATCCTGGAAGCATTCTTGACTCACGTCGGTTACATTATTTCAGTCGTCCACTCACACAATGGAGACATACAACCGCAACATACAGCCGGTTAAATAGTTAAATGAGACATCCAACCAAAATAAGGAGACACGCTGAAGATCAGTCACTTTCACACTGCTAAATATTCTATTTTATGCCTACAGTGTTTGAATTAGAATGCTTTATATTCCCTATAAAAATATTTCCAATTTGGTTTAGCAAAGTTATGTCAGAGTGGAAGGAAACCAAGCTTGAGACCACATGCTAGTTTATGATTTCTATGCTAATAGAGTGTGGCATGTGTTGTAATTGAGCTGTGTCAGTCATAGGATCAATCTGTGTATAGGCAATAGCCAGATCAGTCTGTGTATAGGAAATAGCCAGATCAGTCTGTGTATAGGCAATAGCTGGATCAGTCTGTGTATAGGCAATAGCCAGATCAGTCTGTGTATAGGCAATAGCCAGATCAGTCTGTGTATAGGAAATAGCCAGATCAGTCTGTGTATAGGCAATAGCCAGATCAGTCTGTGTATAGGAAATAGCCGGATGAGTCTGTGTATACGCAATAGGATAAATCTTCAAGCCGGATCATTCTGTGTCATTCTGTGGGTCCAAGTGTGGCAAACTGTTTAGTTTTGACACAGATGTTTGATGCAACTTGTAATTATTGTGTATAGTAGTAGCAGTAGTAGTAGTAGTAGTAGTAGTAGTAGTAGTGCTGTAGCAGTACCAATAAGACCTACTACTATAGAGCACAGCTCATGCAGCGGCTAGGTAATATCTCCCAGTTATGTTCACACGGACTTGCCAACACTAGCTGGTATCGGTGTCTCTACAGGAAAGTGTCCCCATCAACCCAGCATGGCTTACGGGGATTTTATGCGACTTCTAGAGCGGGAACTACCCTCGGGTTAAGCAGAGTCAATCTGGTCAGAATTACCCGGCACGTATCTCTGCCTTTTGCAATTTGTGGTTTTCCAATGACATTAATTTAGTAAGTCCGTCTGCCATAATCTCTGCCAGGACTGGGTTTCTTGCCTGAAGCAGATCTAAGACGTCATTACATTTATCAATACATTTAGTGCTTTCTTGAAGGAGTATTTTCATGATTTATTTTTAGAAATGAATAAAGAACAAGTCAAAAATAGAAGTATCACAAACAATTATTCAGATGTGTTTCCCTTTAGTCAGACTATTGCTGTCCTTGGTAAGATGCTCTTCAGACAGATGGTAGCAAGAATGGACCTTCTATTTCTGGGTACAAGGTTCCAGTCATTACAACATGGTCAAGACCAATGTCAATATGATGTCCATTATCACTGCTGTAGTGCTAGCATCATCAGGCAGACACATACATAGGTACACCTGCAGGATAACCAAGCAGGGTAATTCAGAGTAATGATTGAAATGTGGGTTGGGCATGAACAACTGTTGGTGTCACCTTGGGACAAATGGCTTAGTTCAACAAGGCAGCATTTCCCCCAGCAGGTAGTGGGTACCTGGTAGGATGAGATAGCGATGTTTATGCTAAATTAAGTGTCTGGAAATTGACAGCTTGTGTTGTATATTTCCCAGGGAGTTGAGAAGGAAAGTGAGTGTGCACTGATCCATTGACCTGGGTAATAATTTAGCTTTTGAGTGTAGATTTAGTGCATTTAGAAGTGCATGCATTATTATTATTTTTTAAAATTATCATTATTATAACAATCATCATCATCATCATCATTATTATATTATTGTATGAATAGTAGGCCTTTAGGAGAAGGGAGAGTGTAAGACTGGCAGAACAATGTAATCTCTGTATGTTGTTTCAAGGAAGATGTTGCTCCAGGGAAATAGATTTTCAAGTACCAATGTATTGATGGAGGTCAAGACAACTGGTCATCAAATGTTCAGATCTTAACCAAAAATAAACAGTGGCTGGCAAACTGACAAACGCTGAATGCTCAGAAGATGACAATGCTGTTAGCCTCAGCCTTTTTTTTATTTATGGACCACCATTGATGATTTTATCATTAAATATATTTTCATTACTTCAGAAATTGAATTCGGCTATCTGGCAAGTATTGAGATGGCTCGGGATGCTGTGAATCAGCTGATAGACATCTAGGAGATAATAGCGGCCTACAGTGAACCAGGATATGAGCTTTACGAGGTGGTCCCGATGAGTTGTATGGAAAGCAGCATTCTAACATTTTGATGGTGTCCAGATTGGGTAAAATGGACAATAGTCTGCAATAGCCAGATATTTCTGTATCTGGGTGTGATTATTGGGGCTTTATTGTTTCCTGATGAAGGGTATATTTTGAGAGGGATGGATTCTGGAAGGATCGGTAACTCTGTACGGTTATCCCCGCGGTGGCATGACGTGCAGGAAGACCGCGATTCAGCACGTCCCGCGATAATCTGCAATCCTACACCACAAGACACGGATGATCAAAAACAAATTTCTTGATTTGTAATTTACCTCGTTAATCCAGAATTCCGGCTTCCGGATCTGACAATCAAATTATACGACCAAATTGGAAAAGCAGTGGTGATTTTATTTCAAAGTCTGGATATCAATGGTGTGGATGGCTGATTATACCTAACCCAAGGATGGTGTATATGCAGCCTTTTCATGGCTATTTATCAGCCTTTCTGACCATAATTGCTTGTTAATTTCATATGTAGTCTTTATGCTACATGTCTTTGAAACTGTTTTTGATCATGTTATTAAAATAACAAAGGCAATCCATATCAGCTATTTCAAATTAAAGTATTTAGACTAAAACAGCATTGAAATTTTAAAAATTATATTGATTTGGTTTTTTTCCAAGAAAACTGGTATGTGTGTGTCAAAAGAAGAAATACTTTGTTACTAGTGAATGTTTATGAAGTAGTTTTATTTAATAATTCACTGAACTGTTTGTCTGGAGTTGCACTGCAATAGTGTCACAAGTCTAATGACTAAAGTACCATAATACACTGTTTAATAACATAGTGGTTACACTTGACTTTGCTTACATAGATGAACATGAATTGCCAAAAATAAGAAATTTACAATTTATATGAAGAATTGTCAATAAATTGTTGTTATCTTCAGGTTTAAGACTGAATAGTTATAATGAGTAGGTCTAGTTTTCAATAAATACTAATATTTTTTATATATTTTTTGCTTTGTATCTGCTGTTCATGAAATAGATAAATCTGGATTGTAATAATTTCTATGCCATCTGACATGGATCTATGATGTTCTTTATGACATTGTCCCTGTTTTGATATTGATGGGACTAATCCAATTGGCTGTAAATATTGATAAAATATACAAGGGATAAAACATAAATAACATTTTACTTTCCAAACAAGTTGAGGTATAATCCGTGAAGATTGAATATTTGAGTGTGATGAGGAAGCGGTCTAAGGATAACAATCTGGTCTGGTGATTGAGGTGGAACTCCTTGACGGAGAATTTGTTGAATTTCTCCTAATATCAGCTTTCTATTCAGAACTCGCCTATTGAGGACAGTAAATGTTTTAAATAGTTGTGTCTCATTTTGGGGTTGTTTTTTTCTATCCATTATCTGTGGCTATAAACATTTGTATCGGCACATTAGTGAAAGTTTAGGAGACGTCTGGGTAGGCTGGTGATAACATCAGTAATCAAGTAATTACCTAGGGGTTAGGCAGGCTTTCAGTATAATGCTTCCCATCAACACATAACAATACCAATAAATAAATAAATAAATGTACTTTTTACAACATGAAGAAGAGGGAACTTAAAGTTTCGGCCCCATGGCCTTCCTCAGGATGACTATCAAAGTCGATCATATCTTCCCTGTCTTACAATCTCTGGATTGCTGTTATATTATTCAATGTATACATTGACTGTAAGACTGGGACTATATGATTGACATTGATAGTCATCCTGAGGAAGGACATGGGGATTGTGAACTGTTATGGATAGAGCAAAAACAATAAATAAATATTTAGGATATTACAAAAGTTTGTATGTTATTTTTATTTCTTGTCCTAATTATGACAGAAGACCTCTGAACTGAATTCTGAATTCAGATGTATATAAAGTGACTTAATCATGTTCACTTGAACGTAAATAATGTTCATGGTGATTGACACACATGTTCAAGAACTAGCTTCCTAGCAACACCTCGGTGCATACGACCGCATAACAACTCAGTGATGTAAACATTAATCCAGATAATTATTTACATTTCAACAGATGTCAACACTTCACCCAGTATATGTATTATAGTGGCCCAAAACAAAAGTCTATTATCAGATGTCCGCCCACTAAGCCTTAATTAGGATGCAGGAAATTTATGCGCAACGTTTCATTGAGATATTCTCATTTTGCCAGCAATGCATTGTGCCAGCTTCCTACATGTACCGCGGCTTCCTACATGCACCTCGTCTAATTGGTGTCCGGGTTCAATGTGCTGATAGCGAAGCAACTCTCTGGGCTCTGGAGACAGAAACAAGACTCCGGAGACTAGACGAAGAACTAGTTCTGGATTTCTCATCTCCATGGTGTCTCTCGTGTTATGTCTCTTGTCGACAAACATCGGAGCACACGCATCTTTGTGTACTTCCTTCCTCTACACAATCTCATAAAGTCATATCCAATCTTCATCCTTTTGACTGGAGCTTAGTGGCCATGCTGTATCTAGTTATGGTCTGGTTTATAGACATTAGTTAACATTTGTGTCCTGATATACAATGGGTTGCATTAATTTTACATCTAGCTTTGAACACAACTAAAGATGAGATAACCTGTCATGTTGGCATATAGGCTTTGCTTTCTCATTACATGACAATAGGTTTGTAATGGCATGAACATGTAATTGTCATTAAAAAATCTTATTTCTCCATGGCACAAAGGCAATATGCATGTTTATTTTACCACATCGGTGGCTAATGCACGGCAGGAAATTATTACATGATAAAAATGTTTATGTTACTATTGTATTAGTTTTTTAAGAGCACACCTACACATACACCCACATACAGACACTTACTTGCATGCACACACACACATGCACACACACACACACACACATAGACACTTACTCACACACACACACACACACACACACACACACATACACACACACACTTACTCACACACCCACACACACGCACAACATACACATCATACACACCCCCACAGACTACAAGCACACCTACATAAATATAAATACATAGATGTTCAAACCTATTTATTTGCCTGTCAAGTAATAAATGTTTATTTCTATTCATTTTAGGTAAACTGTATATTATATAAACAAACAATTTACAGGCCCAACTAAAAGGTATGAATAGAACCTTCATTTATTGAAAATACAAAGATACGATTATATTATACTATGAATACTAATTACATTATCTTCAAAATGATGTTTAATCAAAAGATCTGATCCTCTCCGGAATTGTTTATTTTTACACCCAAAGTTATTGTCAGTTTAAAAATCAAGTGAGGCAATGATGTTTAACATATAACAGCCTTTTGTAAACACATACCATTTGCAAAGTACAGTTTTCAAGACAATGACCGACCGAAAAAGCAATATATTTGGAATAGTTTGTGAGACATTTAATGAGTAAAAGCATGGATGTGTGCCAGCATAGCTCCATCTATTACATATGAACAATAATAATAACCAACATCAGTAAAGCCACGCAGTATTTCTATTTGCCAGACCCTTTTTACATTCTAGTCAAGTCCCTATACATTTTCTATAGGTCATGGTGACAATACCAATGTATATGATTACACTGTCCATGGATGGGTTTCAGTCATGTCGGTATATTCCGCACACATTTTATTAATAGCTTCCTCATCTGATCTTTTTGATTGTTTTGCTCTGCGCTTCAATGCACAGGCCCATTCATATAATTTGATTTTGAAGTTTATGGCTATACTCCAAAATCACTCACTTAAGTTCCATATGGATTTTGAATATCCCTTGTTTCTCTGGCGATTGAACTTTTCATATGTTTGTTTTACAAAACAGAAATTAATGAATACAACAGCATAGAAAACATGTACTGGTATAAAGATGAGGTCTGAAATTTGACAAGATGTGACACAATATGAAGCCTGATCTGACAGTAAATGACACAATATATGCCACAAGATAAGGCCTGTGACAAGATATGCCTAAAAATAAGGCCTGTGAAATGTTTTGCCACAAGATAAGGTCTGTGACAAGATATGCCACAAAATAAGGCCTGTGACAAGATATGATATAAAATAAGCCCTGTGACAATATATACCACAAAATAAGGCATGTGGCAAGATATGCCATAAAATAAGGCATGTGATGATATATGCCACAAGATAAGGCCTGTGACAAGATATGCCACAAAATAAAGCATGTGGCAAGATATGCCACAAAATAAGGCCTGTGACGATATATTGTAAATCATGAAATTAATGCGTCACTAATTTAATGCGACCTCTAGATTTTAGAAGTAAATGTGACGCCAATATAATGCGAACGGCCATATCTCTATACATGTTTTCCTCCAAGTCTTACCTTTAATGCGCAGCAATTAAATGCGACAATACGGCGGTAAAAATTTTCGCATTAATATTCTGCTCGCATTAATTTCATAATTTACAGTATGTCTGAAGAATGAGTCTGTGGCCAACTGTGGCAAACGCTTTGTGTGACCCAGAAACCTTCATTCAGTTTGGTGAGTGTGGAAGAAACAGATAAACAGGATTTGAGGCTGGCGTCTTGAAGGGTCTTGACATGGAAAAGGAGAACAGGTAACGTCAGATCCCACCGTCTTGGATTAGACCGCTGCAAATTATTGCAGAACCAGAATTGATGGTGGAAAACATTTTCAATTACTTGCTTGAAGGGAATTTTGTATTCCTTGTTGCAGACTACTGACTTTCTGCGACAGCTCCCACAAGATACAAGTGACACTTGTGCTCCTATAGCTTTGGCAAATTGAGAGTTAGCTGTATTCTGTTCTATTTGTCTGACCGAGAGATGCAGTTGCCTGAATTGGTGACCAAATTGGCAATAATGATAAAAAAAAAGAGAAGAAGATTCAATGAACGTTACAGATTGAGGACTGTACTGGCCACTTTGAACAGCTGATAAGTGTGTTATGTATGTTTGTGCAAGAACCTAGAGGTGTGTTATGTATATACCATTCATCGTCGTACTGACACACTTTAAAAACACACCACATATTTAAAAAATGTCATTGACCATGTTTGCATATAAATTGTGATATTCAATTAAAGTGAGCTGATGCATGTTTCACCTAATGATTATGCTTATCACACGATGGTATCAATAAACCTAAGTAAAACATGAATGACCAGATATATAGTGGTTCCTGTCCAAAAAGTCGTCGCCTATGGGTGAGAGATTCCCACTGCGACATAAAACTAATTCAATAAAAAAAATGCGCATTATGGAATAACCATCCTTGCCTAATAACGCAAACAGGAGCATGTTCACAACATGGTTACAAAAGTGATCAGGCAAGTTCTCGTGTACACAAACAGAACGTAATAAAACATCAATATGCTGACATTCACCAGAAACACATCCTAGTTTTAGCAGTAAATTATTTGACAAATATGTGTAAATATTACATATCATTTCTGATATATTTTTGTATTTACATTATTTTTAATGAATTAATAGTAAAGTGAAATTATTATGGACATGTTTATCACTTAGCCTGGGGAAAATACTGTAAATCATGAAATTAATGTGAGCAGAATATTAATGCGAAAAATGCGACCGCTGTATTGTCGCATTTAATTGGTGCACGTTAAAGGTAAGACTTGGAGGCAAACATGTATGGAGACATGGCCGTTCGCATTTTATTGGTGTCACATTTACGTCTAAAATCTAGAGGTCGCATTAAAT
>JAUTBV010159842.1:0-10124 GCA_032361325.1 Lepetodrilus fucensis | reverse complement strand
CTTATAACCCAGAATAGGCCCACTTAACTCATCTACTCCAAAAGGGGTAGTGGGCTTATACCCCAGTATGGGCCTATTACCCATGATATACGGTATTAGGATGCAAAGGTAGATATGCAAATTAAACTAAAAATATTGATTTAATGCTCTACAACACTGCAGGAATATTTCACCCATATCATATGTGACAAAGAATTGAGTATGTCAATTAAGGTTTTTAAGACCGTAATCCATAGTATTTCTTCAACAATATGCTTACTGTGGAAGGATAATACATAGCAACCATAATGTATTAAATTAATATTTTATGTCGCGGTGGGAATATTTCACCCAGAGGCGATGACTATGTACAGTATTAAGAAAAATCTGTGAGAAACAACATGTGTAAAGAGTTAACAAATAATTTAAAACACTGTCATTATTACTTTTTAGTAATATTTTTGAAAAATGTGAGTAAGCACTGTATATTAATTTTTACTTATGTTCTACAAGAGTTTATGCAGGCAGAATTTGAACCAAGAAAGTTTGGTTTTAGTAATAATTGTGCCAATGAATTCCTACCTTGAGATTCTGTAACTGCAATAGTTATTTTACTATATTGCTTCAGCAGTTGCACTACCATAAAAGTATTAAAATAACATATTTTTGTAATTTAATCGCTATGGGAAAAATAAAAGGCTTAGGTATAGCTAATGTCTCAATAAATTGGTTTCAAATGTGATTGTGATTTGTCGCTCTCCATAGCATTATGAATGAAATTACAGAAATAATCATTAGTTATAGTGTCCAAAGTCCTTTGATATTTAACTATTTCTTCATGAATCTGGTACAATAATTTACATATATTTCACTGAAACGTCCATTAAAAGTACTTGATTACAATACAATTGTTGCAATAATGACATAAATATGTGATTGCTCCCAAAAGCAATACTAGTGGTCTTTGAAATGGCAAGATCTAAAAGAATAACGAAAGCCTAATATTGAAAAACTCTTGATTCAGGAACAAAAATACTGTACAAATTTGATTACCATTTCAATACATAGTTTGTGCAGAATTATGACACACCTTGGACATGCGTGTATAGGTATATTTAACTAATATTTGGCACATACAGAGTTTTGTTGCCTCCAGCAGGGAGAGGGATAACTAGAAAATAAATATCAAACAGATCTGAGCGGCAAAACTAGAAAATAAATATCAAACAGATCTGAGCTTCCATCACTACGCAGTCACAGTGCATGGTTGTAATGATGTACAAATACATGTAATACGTAACATCACAGGAATCGGTCATTCTTTTGTTTCTGTTTTTATTATTATAGGATTTATTTTTTTTTCCTTTTTTTCAAAATAAAATATAATCTACTAAGGTTATTACATTTTTTTAATTGTTTGTTGTATGTGATTTATTTTACAAAGTTTGTAACATGGATGTCTGATCAATGAGAATATTTTACGAGATCCGCTACAGAGTTTCGCATGCCATGTAATTTAGTAAACAAGTTAGATCAAATCAATAAATTAAACCTGTGACAGTATGCCTCTAAAGAATGCCTACATTAAATTTCCACTATGTCAAGTGAACGAGTGAGTGACTTATTGTTTTACGTCGCAGTGTAAATCTTTCACCCATATGTGGCGAAACTAATGTCGAGAGGAAGAATAGAATCTTTAAATATTTTATAATTTTAATTTTAATAAATTAACGTAATAAATTATTAAAAACATACATGTATATCCATATAATTTGGAATTACAACCCTGTCTAAATACTTTATCTCTCTAAATTGTGTTGTAAATTTTAGAAACATACAACAGACTTTAAACTTTCCAAGTGTTGTGTGACCCTAGGCTACGACTGCTTAAAAAAATTATGTTAATTTTATAATCATGGCAAATGATATATTTTGAATTTACCAATTATCATGATTATGCAGACAAAACTCAAAGAAAGAAAAAGAAAAAGAGGTAGGCTGTATCGTTATGCATTCTTCACATTTTTAATTTAGTCTCAGGCTGCGATTTCAATTATTAAAACTTATCCAATATTCTAAAACTGAATGTTGAAAGCATAATATACAACACTCTCAGTTTTATCTGACGAGTTGTGTCCACACCACAAGCCAGGGACATCTCCGGAAACTGCTATCATGGCATCATGGCATCATGGTGTCATTTCAAGAACCTGGTATCATAGTCACAAGCCAGTGTCATCTCCACATAAAGGCTACTGTCATGCGAGTTATGTTGCACACAAAAGCTGATAAAAAAAATCTGGTCTTGGCGACTTTTCTTTGAGGGAGGGTGAAATGGCATTGACCTTTTAGCTGTCTGGGAGGGCCCACGCGACAACGGTGCGGTCTGCACTGGTGGTGAGGAAAGCTAGCTGTGACGGGTGCCAGCGACACTGGATGACCTTGTCCTTGTGTTCCGCGACAACCACACTCGGCAACGGCCTCAGAAGGTCACCTAGAAGAGAAATGGATGTGTTGGTTGACATTTTCAGGGACTTACATGAAAGCATAACATTATGTAATGAAATTTTATAATAATTTATCATATATTTTATTTATTTATTTTTTGTTGTATTTTTTTAATGAGAAATACAAGAACTACTAGTACTATATATACTATATACTAGTGTCCAGTTTATCCGAGGCCGGTATATGCAAGGTCTACTGTATATAGTATATTATAGTATAGTTCTAATAGTAAGGAAATGTTCAAGTGGTTAATTTCTAGGGTGTATGCTATCTCTAATCGTCTGTGACAGAGTTGCTTTAAGACTGTCATATTGATAACTCTGGCCCGATTTCTTGAAACAAACTTCAGTTTGAGATTTAACTCAGCTGAGATTTCTCCCATTGACTCGGTGCTGTAACTCGAGTTAAAAATAATAATAATAATATTTAAAAAATTCAGTACAAACTCAAACCTAGCCGTTTGTTTCAAGCAATCGGGGCATGGTGTCAAGTATTGTATGCTATGTTGAATGTTTAGTCAGATATTGTCATACTGTCCTGGCAGCACACACTCACTACACAGAAACAGACTTGAGTGTTACTGCTGAGTGAGTGAATATAGAGTTTAACGTCGCTGCGGGATGTTACTGCTGTTGGTAGAGCATGGGTTAATGTATGCCATGTTTAACCCTCTCCCTGCTGGGTTAGGCACAGGCACACCTCTGGTTGCCTCCACAGTGGAGAGGGTTAAACAAAATTGTTTTACTTATTTAATAATTTGTATTTATTTTTAGATCTGTTTTTTTTCTTTTTTTCAATAAATGGCTTAATTGTGGAATAATACTTCAGCCGGTAGTTCAGTCGGGAGAATTCCCAAATATGGTTAGTATTGCATGTAATTTCATGGCAAAATGCTATGAATGAAAACAAATAATAGTAGTCTACGACAGGTTTGTGAAAATTGATAACTGATCAATGAAAATATTTCCAGCTATTATGCACCATATGGTTATTAGCAACAAAAACACTGTACAAATTTGATCACCATTTCAATACATTATTTGTGCAAAACTTATCCTTCACCACGTGTTGGAAAAATAAATTAACTTTGAGTTAATTCAAGACAACTGCCACCATGTTCACACCACACAATACATGTTACAATGTTAGCCCATGATTCCTTTGGAATTCCCTGCTGACCATGGGGGATATTCCTTTCAACTGTGCGAAGTATTCTCGGATGAGATGTAGCGTCAATGTCCTGAGTAAAAGGAACGACTCGCACATGTCTCGCACAAGCAAAATGGCGGCAAAGAATGCCCTTAGATGTGGTGAAGTCACTGTACAAGACACTGTGTGGTCTGCACAACCTCGCTACCAAGTACAGACGGCACAGTTTCCGGACAGTGTGCAGGTTGTTCTTTTGACAAAATTGTCTGTCAAAATTGAAAGGAACAGGGCCCATTAGTTATCTTTTTTTCTTTGTCTGATGTCAGAGATAGTAGTCAATGGTCAACAGGTACAATACATCTCTACCACTTCATTAACACATTAAGGCAATATCCATCCACCAGAAAAATCACTCAGAATTTTGTAATCCTTAGTCTGCGATTGGCTGATAGGCAAAGGTCAAGGCAAAGGTCAAGGGTCACAAGTGTCCAATACAATCTCTGGTCCACCGGTCAAGATCTGAGACACTACATGCAAACCAGTATGTGATTGGCTGACAAGCAAAGGTCAAGGGTCACAGCTGTCCAATATAATATCATATAATATCGAGAGCTAGGATATTACATGCAAACCAGGTAAATCTTGGCCCCCAACTTCTGGCCCCAAGATCACAAAACTTTCTGACTACAATTTCATGTTCAAACTTAAATTTAAAACGCCAATTTGTGAACAAAACTTTGAGTTGAGCATGAAATCATACTAAAAAAGGTTTCGTAATCTCTGAGCTTAGTTAATATTAATTCTTGACCAAGGTTAGCAACTTTCATCCAGATTTTGGGTCATCATTGCAACATTGGAATTATTTCAGTCAAGACAGATGTATTTTTTTTGCAAGTTTCGAACACTGTCAATAACCATATTTTATGAAGATTAAGGAATTTAATTGGACTGTAAACACAATACAGTACTAAAATCTAAAATACTAAAATACTAAAAGTGTATGAACTGTTAAAACAAATGTGCAATGTTGACTGTTGATCAAACAATATTACAAGATATCAGCAGAGGCACAGAAGTTCTGATCATATTGTTAGTATGTTACAAAGTGTCCCCTATAAAATAATAATAATAATAATACAGTAATAATAATAATAATAACATAAAATTAAAAATATACATAATAAAATATTTATAATAAAATATTAATACACTAATTCATTATACTGTACAATTCCAAATTAATATAGCAGAAACTATTGGTATTCATTAAAAATTAATGAAAATTGAATATTCTAAGCTTGATTATTAATCACTGCTCTACATGGTATCAATGGATGTCTGCAGGATGTAGGAGGTTAAGAAGACATTAAATGGTACTTTTGTTGTGAAAGCTACCTATACCTAAGCAAGACAGGTAACTCTATGCTGTAAACTGCATTAACAAGATTAGTTTTTGGGTAAGAAGTATTGCATCATACGTACTGTCAGTGTTGTCTTCCAGCGAACTCTCTACGGGAGTGAATAAAATATCAGGATAAATAGCTCATGCTTATATACAATGCAGTATTAGACGTTCAATCTTTGCATGCAATTAAATCAATAAAAAGTCTGCGATCGATTCCCTGGACCCGGACCTTTGATCTTCACCAGATCCCATTCTCAGCAATCTGATTGGCTTACATGAACCAAAATATGAAAACATTTTAAAAAAAAATCCTAACCCTAACCATGTGAGCAAATCAAATTTCTGGGGAATAGCCACAAGTATGGGTCTGTTTCTGGGTCCGTGGAATAGATCCCACTGAGCTATATATTGAGGTGAACATTATTAGAATACAACGCTACTACGGTTACATGAAAAAAGAAAGTATATCATGCACTTTGTACGTGATAATAATACATGCACTTTATTAAAAATAAATAAGATAAAGTGAAAATTAATAATGCTATGTTAAAATACTATACATGACAGCATACATTAACATAAAACCATGCAAGACCATAAAATAAATAAGGGTTAAGTTTCAATCTCATTAAAATCAGGCCCGAGATTACGACACTTTTAGTACAAGCTCATGCTCCTCAAGTCTTGCTCACAAATCCCCATATAAAATTTGCATGACATCATATTATTTTTTAAATTGAGGTTTAGAGTCGCTTTCAAGATTCTTTCACTTACATCACGACTTGTCAGTTGGGGGCAGGAGGAAACCAGCAACATCTGTAGCGCTGAATGTTGGAGTTAACCTGCGAGCACCGGCTGACACATCATATTTAAAAAGGTTTGTTATCGCCCTCCCCTACAAAATGATCTAGCATTTGGAACGAATATGCAACAAAGGGAGACTACTAATGCAATGACAATAAAACAAGGGGAGACAACTACTAGAGCTATAAATATCCATGGACCACACCAAAGCTATAATTTACACCATTTCATAGAGGAGGGGGTCTGGCCTGTACAAGACTGAAAGTAATGCAACAAAGGGAGACAACTACTGTACCATGGAGGTCAGTGAGGACGACCTTGCCGTCGTAGGACCCGGTCAGCAGGTAATAGGCGTTCATGGAGAAGCGAGCAGAGCGGCACTCGCTGACGTGGGGCTTGAACGTCTGCACTATCTTGGCGCCGCGGATGTCGTACAGCATCACCATGCCGTCCTCATGGCCTGTTGCTAGCAGTCGTCCAGATGGGTCCACGCACACTGAGGCAAAAGGACTTCCTGCCATTCGAATAAAAGAATAACTTTTATTTAAAATGAGTCAGTTTTCGTTTTCATCAAATTAGTAATTATTATTTCATATCTATTTTTTTTATTCAGAGTTTAAGATTCTTTCACTTATATCACAGCTTTTTAGTTTAGGGCAGGAGGAAACCTGAAACATCTGTAGCTCCATGAGTATTGGACTCCCTGTCCTCGAACAGAGAACGGTGTTCTAGAAAGAGTAGAACACGTGCGAATGCGTTCGGGTGCTGTTCTTGCTCCCAAATCCCACACCACCTCGGTTTGTGGTGTGGAGAAAATGACTTGAGAACAAACATGGCGGCCAGCGAAAAGAAGATTTTGCCTCCTTCGTAAGTGTAGTTTCTCTGCGATTTCCAAATGAAGTGAATCCATAGTAACTGTACTTTTAACCACTTTACTGTTCAAGACTCTGGAACTGTTTCCTCTGTTCCAGAACAGTGGTGAACAGTGTGTCGAATATACTAAATGCTTCAGAAAACCTTTTACTGTAAGTGTAATTGAAATATCATCAAATGTTTTCACACCAAAAACTATGGCAACAGTGCATGTCTACTATCAAGGTAATACTTCGTGTAACCATGGTAGCACTGTCTGTAATCATGGCAACAATGTCTGTAACCATGGCAACACTGATCACTGACCTGATTGGCTGGGGACCACGGTGATGGCTGTGGATGCGCGGAGATCCCAGAAGCGTGCCGTCTTGTCCTGCGACCCGCTCACGAACATACAGCCGCCCCACGTGTGCAGCGCGTAGATGTGTCCTGCAAGATGTCAGGACATCAGATGAAAAACATGGCAGGGTCAGCATCCTCAAGACGCAGACTCTGCGACCGTTCTGTCATACACTACATCTCTGACCCTGAGCAGTGCCCTTCTCTCCAACAAGAGGTGACATTCCTTAACCTTCTCATTACTGGATTTGGCACAGGCAGGGCTCTTTAGGGCATCTTAGGTTGCTATTAGCATGCAGAGGGTTAAAGCCATACACCATAATGTTTCTTAGTCAGGCACCAACAGTAAACTTGTCGCAATACTTGGATGTCCCAAAATCACACTTTGTCCTCAACCCCCCCACCCTTGCCGCCACACCCCACTCTTCCACCTACCTGTGTGGCCACTCAGTGCTCTGATTGGTGTTCCAGTCTCACAGTCTGATGCGTAGATCTTGCAGTCCCCGGCACCCCCGCTAATGAGCAGCGACGACCGATTGGTCGCATCCTGCATGAACACCAGGTCACGGATCGTGCCGTCATGGAAAGATAACTCCAGCTCTGCTCCTGCTGGCAGAAAACAGTGTATTGAGTTCAAGAACGAATGAATTAATGAGTGATTTATGTCGCAGAGGGAATATTTCATCTATACGCGATGACAACAATGTTGTTTTACAATATAATCACTAATTAGACAGACCAAGGATATAATGTGTCACACATGTAATGACCTGGGCTCCGTTGTACAGAACAGTTGTAATTGACTATAAGTCAAAGTTTAGGAACCTGTTACAAGTGTAAGTCTGGTTGCATGAATCACCTTTATCGCTACAATAGTTTTAGCTAAGCCATATTTCTCAAAGAGTATACATCAGCATATTGTTTCTTGAAGCTCCCATATCTACTATGAGACTCTCATAGCCATCGCTAATACATGGGGATCATACACTTACAAGAACGCTACATGTCTCATAGTGGATATGAGAGCTTTGAGAAACGATACCCAGTTCAACATAGTCAAGACATATGACTTTCTCACCATCCGGTTTCCTCGTTTCTGTGTTGAATCGAGCCAGTTTGATGGTCTTGTCGTTGGATCCGGTGGCTATGAGGTCGCCGAGCGGGTTCCATGCCACGCAGTAGATCGACCCCTTGTGGTGCTTCATGCTGCGGTGCACCACTACGACTTCCCCTGTGCTGTGGTCCTCCCTGTAACCATGGCAACAAGAATAGTTTTTAAGAGTCTGCAGAACAGATTTTCTTAAAATCCACATACAACATAAACAAAATTGTAGAAGTCAATAAAGGTGGAAAGCTCCATTGTGCACTCACCCGAGACCGGTCGTGTTTGGAAACTGACATATTCGGAGGATCTTGGAATTGGATCCGACGGCAAAGAACTCTCCAGACGGATGGAACGCCACCGTTCTGATGGCCTGCTGGTCTTCTAGCGACGCCACCGACACGAACCTAGGTCGTCCACCGGCGCCACCACTCTGAAAGGGGAGATAACCTGGCATGTTATCAGTGTTTTGTTGAAGGGAGATAACAAAAAAGTGTTGCTTGATATCCTGTTGCCTTATATTTTGCACTTACCGGTATAATATGGTTCAATATGTTCATTTCATGACAAGCAGGTATACAGTTAAATGAACATTGTTAACCCTCTCCCTGCTGGATTAGGCACTGGAACTGTCTTTTGGGGCATCTCTGGTTGCCTTCAGCATGGAGAGAGTTAATGTAAAGTCAGTACAGTCAGTACAATCCTTCACAAGTTTTAATTTAATCATCACAAACCAAATTATTAAAAAAAAGAAATGTGTATATATGCAAGAACTATTGCATTATGATATATAATATGATAATAATTATAAAGAAATTTTGCATGAAATGTATGAAAGCTGAAATAAAAAGTTAAAAATTAAATAAATTACAGGCCACTCAGGTTCATTTGGAGGTCCAGTGGCTGTGGTCAGCTTACTCCTGGAAGGAGTTGTCTTCCCCTTAGTTTTCGGCTTTTGTGGTAGTGACATAATGTCTGGTTTAAAACTGCACAAACTATCTATAACACTGCTTAGCTTGATGTAAAAATATGCTTGCTCAGTCTTATGATATAGGTTAATATATCTTTAATAAGAAAAATGACACAATATTGTCCAAAAATATTTCCATAAAGAATGCAAGTAACTTGAATCAGAGAGCAAATAAATCTTTATCCAAGAACACAAAAATCCACAAAGAAACACTGGCATATTATATATATGTAATCCGACAAGAATTGTTCCTTTTTCTTAAAGTCTGAACATCAACACTTCCCTCTGTCAATTGGGCACACAAACTACAGAAGTTTTCGAAAAGTCCTGAGTATCAAAATATCCACTAGCAAACACAAACACAAATACAGTGTCTAGTTATTTGATGTTGATACGACCAGCCACAAATCATAAACCTTTCACGCCAGCACTCTCTCATGCCATATGAAATTCTTTTGCATGGACACATGTACAATATAATGATATTAATGCATGTGTAAATATTGTACCCCTGCCCGTGACATACATACTGAAGTGTTGAGATAATGACTCACTGTGAACACTTTTATTGTTGGTACAGTCCACACCACAATGTATTCATGCTCACTCAAGCACGGTGTGATACTTTGGCCATTCATGAGTCATAACTAGTCATAACACAGCAGTTTTACATGTATTATGTAGTCAATTCTTAACAGTATTTGGCTTCTTAAAAATCCAATTATATATATTTATTGCTACTGCATTAACCTTTTAGCACCTGGAGGCAATCACAGATGCCATGTACAGTAAAATGATATATAAATTAACATGTACAATTATAGATGGATAATGTGTGCTATCTAATTCAATTATTATTTATTTTTTGTATTTTTATTTTTTTTGTATTGGGGTTTAAAGGCATAATATCACAGATAGTTATGGTCGTTTTGGACTAGTTCCTAGCTACAACTGCAAAGTACATTCACTTGACATACATAAAATCGTGTTTGTAC
>JAUTBV010159831.1:0-10125 GCA_032361325.1 Lepetodrilus fucensis | reverse complement strand
ACACACACACACACACACACACACACACACACACTATCTCTCTCTCTCTCTCTCTCTCACACACACACACATTCTCTTACACACAGACACACACACACACACACACACACACACACACACACACACACAGGAATGTCTGTTTCTAAACGCAAGATCAAAAGAAAGTACCCCATGGGTTTGAGCGTAGATATAGCAAAAAGTAGGTTTTATCAAAGTGTATTACAATGAAATTGTGTCCATCATTGACGGGAATATAATATTAAAAGACGTAAATATTTAACCAACAGTATCAAACCAAACATATATATTAGGTGACCCTTTTTTAATAAACAGTTAATTAAAGCACATTGTGAATGTTCTAGATAACAACGCGTACACCACAGACATACACACGCACACCATACATAGATGCACTCACTGTCTGTTTTCTAAACAAGCATATACATCCAAATACACATGTTTCTTTAAGACTCACATCGATACCATAAACATACTATCATTTGTATAGAATGTACATGAGAACGTTATATATCAAAAATATACATTACCGTATGACCTGTTACAATATTAGATGAACTTCTTCAATAAACAGTTAATTAATGCACATTTTGTATATTTTAGAAAACAAATCGAGAAAGTATACTATATATATAGATAGTCCACTGTAAATATATCAACTGGAAGTCAGAAGTATTTATTTCGGTAATTATCTTGTAATTAGGGACATACTACTTCATGTTCCATAATTGCTGAATAATAACAAACAATAAATCAAATAAACCACATTGAAGAATATTTAAACTATCTTAAAACGAATGCGCTTATTTAATACGATGACACCAATATGAATGTTAGTTCTTACCAATTGGGCTTAGGGATGTTGACGAATAGAAGTATATATATTTGTACATATAGTATAGTATTTACTTCCTTATTGACGAGGAAACAGAAAATACACGTATTAAATCTGATGATTGAACAGTTCGGAGGGCGAAAACAATGTTTCAGTAAATCATACTGCAGCAATAAGGATTACAGATTAACATTGATTATTACAAGACTTCCTGTCCTTGCTTCGAACAGTATAAATAAAAATACATAACATTTAACTAACAGATTTGTGTTCAGGGGTTTATTATATTTTAAAATTCGTATGCATAACCTGTTTGGAATTTAATTCTACTTTAACATATGCATACATGTATTCCAAGGTCACTGAAATAAGTATGGGTAGGCCTACATCTGTTAATCTCTAGGTCTTAAATTAATTAAACGAATTTGGAAATTACTATTAGTTCATTTAGAGAAAACGTTGCCTGTGCGTATTATATGTTTAAGTCATACCACTGAGTTGTGTCCTCTTGCATTGACATAATGAAGCAAATAGCAATACGACCATACAGGGGGTTGCAGTAGATATGTGTCTACCAAACAACAGTGGAAGTACAAACATGATTTTATGTATGTCAAGTGAATGTATTTTTTAAGTTGTAGCTAGTCCAAAACAACCATAAGTACATGTATGTGATACTATGCCTTTAATCACTGTATACATAATATAATATTAGCTAGTAACATAAAAAAGTCATCGATTTCATGAATACATTAAACATTACACAGATTTAGCAATTCTAGTTTACTAATATCTGTCCTTACCATCTGTAAAGTTGTACCCGCCATTTAAGATACCATATCTTGAATACACAAGTAAGGTGAAGTTGCCGTTGTTGCTGCTGTAGTGGGCGAGAATGTGTCTAGGAAGTGTGTGTGTTCCTACTTTGTACTGGGTGCCAGGAACATCTGTCCAGTCTACATCCGCAGTGGAACTGTTAGCAGTCGTCACAAGGACGTCAGTAGTAGACCGTGTCAGTATCTTACGAGTCGCGTTCCATAGTAATCCAAATACAGTCTCTGTAGTGTAGGATGATAAAGGAGGAATAATAGCGAAATCATGGCAGACACTATAATTCATAGTTGCTAAAATCGGCTTATCACTCTTGAAAGCTATGTTGTAATTGGATGCTAAACGTTGAGCGTATGTATCGCTTTGGTTAACATATAGCACTGCTCCATTGCTGAATTCTATTCTTGTATCGTCATACTCGCTGGTGATCATTATATCCGTCTGTTTATCAGCAGTTGCCACGACATACTCCAATCCGTAATGTCTAACAGGAATAATCTGTTCAACTGCAAATATTCTTGTCAAGACCTTAAAGAAACAAAACACTGCAATAGTATGAGAACTGTTTATGATAATCTGAAGAATCTGATCTTTCTTTTCAGCAACATCCAACAAAAGTGTCTGCTAGCTGTCGAGAGTGATTTCCAACTGGTCACTATTTGTGTAATTGTGTCCATTATATTGGAAATCTCCAGTGATGTTGACCCGAGTCTCTGCAATGTGCGCGGTGACCGTTATGTTTCCATGTTTGGAGTGAATGATGTATCTATCACCCAAGTCTGGAATCTCAATGAGCTGTGAAAAGATCATATTGATATCATTGGATACTATTGAAAAAGGAAATACTGACTTTTTATTACATCCAATTGTATTTTTATTTTCAGGAACTCATCAATAGCATTTACTAATAAGATAGTGAATACCTGTCATCTATTGCCATTGTGTCAAGTTTATGTATTTAGCATATAACATGTCCATATGATAGCAATGTATTAATATTTACTCGTAGTAACTGTATACACTAATGTCATCTCTAATATTGATGACCATTGCAGAGTCTTCAACTGTGGTCCTGATTTCGACTCGTTCCATTCTAAAGGTGAATGGGTACACGTCACGAGAGACGTTCAGTCCAAGGCGTGGATAGTTAATTGTATATGATCCTCCAGACTGTCCTGACGCCAAGAGAACGTATGCCAAAGACGCGTCAGCTGGCATGGCCAATAGGTATGTCTTACCTGTATGTACAAAGATAGTATGTATATATAGTTGTTAAAATATTTTTTTCTACATCACATTAATCGCATTCACGGACTGTTGATTACATTGTAGTAGTGGTCGTGATAGTGAGGTGGTGGTGATGGTGACGATAGTGATGATAGTGGTGGTGGTGATGATGTTGTTGTGGTGGTACGTGGGGGATGGGGGGATGTTGGAGTCTATGTTCTTAGTCTTGTAATGGAAAGCACATTAATAGGCCAAGAGAAATAGCCCCCAAAACAACTAAACCTAAAACAAATTTGAACAGAAATGGTTTTGCATTTTTTTTATTCATTAAGATCTACTTGACCATATGTTAAAAATCCTCCACCAGATCTCGATGCTAAATATGTTTTTTTTTCGGGGCGTCAAAAGTATGAACAAGTAACAAAAAAGCGTCGATTTATACTTTTTTGTTGGTTTTCTATAGATTTGAGTCTGGAGAACAACATATCAAAAGTTGGCAAAGATAGACCCCCCAGAAAGGGTTTAAATATGACGTCAAAGAAAGACGGCCTCTAGTGTTAAAACACTGCTAAAATCTACTCGTATAGATCTATTGATTTAAATAATTTATCACCTTTTTGTAAGAATATGACTCAAAATAATTATTATTTTGGTATTGTATGCATGTATACCAAAATCGGACCATCATAAAGGGTCCACATGTGACGTCAACGCAAGATGGCCACCAATATTAAACATACATTGCTATTAACTACTTGTATAATCCGTGGACTGGGAGGGTCCACCATGCACCCCATCCCCCCACTCCATCCCCTAGAACCTCCAAGAGTGGTATCAGTAAGTCAAATAATATAGCAGCCATTTCCATCTTCAAAATGGCCGTATCAACTTGTAAACCTCCTACACGCTTAATTACGATGTTTATACCAAACTTTTAAGGGTCAATGAATTCATTAAGAACAGTTATAAATCCAGTGGGTCAAATAATGTAAGCAGCTATTTTCATTTTCAAAATGGCCACCAATAAAAGTGCTTTTAGTCATATTCTTGCTTTTTAGATAGATTGAGGGACCACTATGCACCCCAGAACCTCCAGGAGTGGTATCATTTTGTCCAGGGGACCCTTCTCATTGATATATAGTTTACCAATAAACAAATTTGGGTTCCACTATGCATTTCCGCCGTTTTTCAATGGCAGCTAACTAACATTATATTTTTCACATATCACCTTGTAACACTCCTACAAGGTTAATTATGGTGTCTGTACCCACATGTTATGGGTCAGGGAATCCATTATGAACAATTATACATCGAGTGGCTCACATAATGTAAGCAGCCATTTTTATTTTCAAAATGGCCGCCATTAAAATACGTGTTTCGTCATATTTCAACTTAGAAGATAGATATATATGATCTACCATGAACACCTGCCCAACCCCTGAACCTCCAAGAGTTGTGTACATTTGTTCAGGGGGACCCCCTCATTGATAATTTATATGTTACCAAGAAATAACGTTGGGTTTCACTGTGCATTTTCACCATTTCAATAGCTGTAAATCGAAATTGCTGCTTCACATATCAGCTTGTAAGACTACTACACGTTTAATAACGGTATCTATATCAACAGTTGTATGGGTCAAGGAATCAATTAAGAACAGTTATACACCCAGTGCCTCAAATATTGTAAGCAGCCATTTTAAACTTTCAAAATGGCCGACAATAAAACTAATATTTTCTCTCCATATGTTTGCTTGTTAGATAGTTAGAGGATCCATCGTGCATCACAGCCCCACCCCAGAACCTCCGAAAATGGTATAATTTAGTTCAGGGGCCCCTCTCCATGCATAACTTACATGTCAACAAGAGAAACGTTGTGTTGCACTTTAATACATTTCCGCTTTTTCTCAATAACCGCCAACCGAAATTGCATGTTCCAATATCAACTTGTAAGAATCGTACCAGCTGAATTATGATGTCTATACATACATTGTATGGGTGAATTAATCCATTCGGAACAATTATACATCGGGTGGCTCAAATAATTTAAGCGGCCATTTTAAATTTCAAAGTGGCCGCCAATAACAGCATGTTTTGGTCATCTGATATATATATATATAGGGACCACCATGTATCCTAGTCCCACACCAGAAACTCCAAGAGCGGTATAATTCTTTCCAGGGGTCCTATCTCACTGATATTTTACATGCTAACAAGAAAAAATGGGTTGGTCTATGCATTTTTCACTGTTTTTCTTTTCAAAATGGCGGCAAATCTGAAAGGTTTGTGCGTTCACATATCTCGGCCTGTTTAGACTCCTACAGGCTTAATTTGGATGTCTATGCCCACAGTACTTGAACCAGTGAATGTATAAATGTTCTTATTAGGATATTTAACTCTGAAAATGTGGGTATAATTGAAATCCAATAGACGACAGTGTTAACGTATATATACTACTGATTCAGTTATTCAAATACCACAAAACAACCTACATCACAAAGTTCAGTTCCCTAGCAATGTAGAAACCAAAGAAAAAACCAAAAGCAAACTTAAAGAGCTAATGATCCTACACCACATACTGTGATTGATTCCTTCCAAATGACCCGCTATCGATAAATAAGATAATTTTAAGTGGTTTATTTACATAACCTGTTAGGCTAACAGGACGATGCAATGTTGACATGTGACTTCATCCAAGTTACATCATGTGCGAGAAACCCGTGCAATCTGTGCAAAGAAACCCGTGATGAGAAGACCTCACAAATTTCAAAGCAAATGATTGTTTACATTTGTCAAGTAAAAAAAGTGTATTTTGATGGGTTTTCGTGTATTTACTTCCCTGAAAGTGCCAATTGTTGCAAATATTTCCCTATATATTACATATGACCAATAATAAATAAGGACATATGTAAAATCATCTGCCCAACATATGTAAAAGCATTGATATTATTAGTTTCCAGCTGGAAATGTACCCTGTCACGTCAGGGCAAATATCCTATGGATTGTGGGCAGGGTGTAGTGAAGACCCTTAGATCAAGGGTTTATCAAGGGTTTGTTATGTATGACATCTAGATTTCATATCATTATGCATACACTGTAGGTGGCAAAATTCACATGTAGAATTCATGAAGGCCCTTTCTATCTCAATAACATCTAATTTTCAGTCACAAAGTTTTCATGTTTTGTTAATTCAACTTAGTATAAACTGTAGTGTTATGTTGGACATATATATATATATATAGTTATATATAGTTATATATAGTTTTATATATATATAGTTATACAGATAGATCTTCCAGTCATAATGGTCACTTGTTGATACTATTTTATTTCTAGTAATAATTTTGACGTTATGTCTTATGAGTACACACAAGAATTCCATATCTTCACATCTTTTCACATCTACAAGTAGATGTGAAAAGATGTGATGTAATTATTAGTTTTTAAATGAATAAACAGAAGTACCTAGATTGATGACATACAAGTTTGTATGTAATCAATCTAGGTTCTTCCCGTTTGTTCATTTAAAAACTAATAATGATATACCATAGTGTCTACCATATTAATTGACTCATACTGTGTGCATTGCTAATTAGTGAATATGCATTACCTGCACACTTTGACTAGATCTTTAGGTAACTCCTAAACAAATATGTGCATTATGTACAGTTTGTAGTTTTAAAATATAGATCAAATATAATATATGATTCACTAGGGATTAATATTGTGAATGAGCAATAAATATTTCTCAAATGTTAAAAAAAGGCAGGATTTTTACCAATCATAAACCATAATGATGACTATTGCAGGGATGAGAGGACCAATGCTGAAGTGTTCATAAACATGCACTGATAATTGAATAGTGGCTAGTATGCTTATCATGGAGACCAGTGTTCAGATGTTTCTACGTTTGTCACGGTCTAAGCAATTCAATTCTTAAAAAATATCTGCATTGTCCACCAGGATACTTTAGAAGCCTTATGGAATTTGAGATATTACTTCTTGTTCAAGTTGCAAGCAATCTACTATCTAAGACACCCGATATTGTTATTCTTGTAATGTTCAATAAACATGCATGTTTTAAGATATACCTGGTTAAGAAAACCAGTCTTGTGTGGCCGTGAAAGATTACTTGAAGACATACTCTGGTTGCAAGGTGCTGGACCTTCTAATGTTAGCTTATGTTTTGACAGTGTCAATTCCTTTGTGACATGGATCCCATTAGTAATGATTTGTGCTCTATGAAGAGTATGCAATCTAGGGAGTAATTTCCATTAGCAAATACATTACAAAGCATGCTATCTATTGTTGATAAAGCCATTGATATCTTCACAGATTTAACCCTTGGATACTTGGGATATGCTCAGGAAGATTGACATTGTCTTGTGCAAGTTTCTTAAGAGAATCATTGACATTATCAGGGTTAAAATGTTTCTACTTTTAATTAAGAAGAAATTGTCCTCACAACTTTAACATATTTCAGATTTCTGACAGTGTTCATAGTGATAATCTGATATTGTTTTCTGAGGTTTTACAAGTTGTTTTGTCATCATTGTATGGTTAAATTTGTTAAAGGGTACTTGGTCAATATCCTTTTTCCTTTCTGCGAGTTTTCAATATTTTGGTTTCAATACTATGTTGGTTAATAACTTCTTATAATTAACAATTAATTGACTTGATCATGAACTGATTTTCTTTATATCAGCATGACGAGTGTATAATAGTTTATCTTCCAATGTTTAGAGGCATATGGTAAGGTTTTAATCACAGCTATTTATTCTCGTTTTGGACTTGTACTTTGCTACAACTGCAACGTACATTGACTTGACATACATAAAATCATGTGTACATAGTATGATAGACAAAATTGCACTGCAACCCCATAAAATGTGTAAACAAACTGTGATTGTATGCCTCTAGAAGTAGCTAAAGACATAATATCACAGATATTTATGGTTGTTCTTAGCTACAACTGCAAAATATATTCACTTAACATACATAAAATCATGTTTGTGTTTCCAAAGACCTTTCCACCACTGTATGGTAGATAAATATTCACTGCAACCCCCGATCAGCTGCCGATAGACAACCTGAATATGGTCGTATTGTTATTTGCTTCTTTATATCAATGCAAGGGGACATAAATCAGTGGTACGACTTAAAATTATATTATAATATGCAATGGCAACGTTTGCTTGCAATTCCTTCATAGATCAGTTGATGCATCAAAGATAAGATAAATAGTGGAACGTTCCCTTTATTCATATAAAATATTAATATTTTTATAATTATTGAGTACTGGGGACTAAGTACATCAGTAAATAACAACTTTTGGGTGGGTAAATAAGCATAATTAGTCTCAGATCTAAATTCGTTTGTTTGTCTGTTATACAGGTCTATCAACTGTGATATTATGCCTTTAATATCCTAAACCCAAAATATTTTTTTTCAGTACTTTATAACAGTTTCATTGATCTTCACAAGTAGTGCTGGAATACAACGAATGTCGCCTTTTAGAAGTCCACACTTCTAGTTGACCAGTTTTCATGGACCCAGTGAGATAAAGAAGTGTTGAGCTATCAGAATGGGATTACCTGGGCAATGTGATTGCATTTTACGGATGACATCCAGCTCAAGTGTGATCAGGCTACATTGCTAATCATTTAATAATTTTGACTTCAGATCGCCAGAGGTGTGCCGTCTGGATCAAGAAACTCTGCGAGCCTCCATCGTCAGGGATTACGGGCAGGTAAAGGAATCCGTGAAATCGATGTCACTTTGATGTGTTGGCCACTGAGGGTTTAATTATTGTGATTAATTTTATATATGCTGATTTATACCTAAAGAATTTCGAAAGCTGCTCTAAACCCCAAATTAAAAATAAATACAAATATATGGATCATTCCACAGTATTTTGTATGTGACATTTTGAGGCGTGTTTTAAGCCATAGCCTAACAGTTAATACTAGCTGCTGGTTCATTCCTACTTTGCAATGCAAATGTCCATAACAGCAATGTATATTAATAATAAGATTGTCATTGATGTTTGTCTGTGGTACATAATAACAACATAAATGACTGTCATGGAAAGGACACAGATAATTTGCCTATTTTAGTGGAAAGTCCACATTCTGTGATGACTGGCACAGCTACATATAGTTTACACTGAAGATTAGTCATCCTACATTAGATTTAGGGTGATATGACCAGTATCAATCAATCCATATATCTGGTATACGGTAACCTATTACCCTAGAGGGGGCATTGCAGATGAGACATTTAGTGTTAACATTTTCTTTTATTATTATTTTTTTTTAAACCATCATTTGTCAGTTTATTTCAACTATTCAAGTTAATAATTTAGTAATATATCAGGTAATATCACTTGACAGCATTTTCGTTATGGTTATTTTGTGCCAGAAAACTACTACAAATTATGTTAGAAAGAAAAAGCCCACCAATTTAATTATTTCAGAAAAATGGTAGCCAGAACCAGATGTTTTTCTTTCTATTTTCTTCATTAAATTATTATTTTCCAATTCAATTAACCTA
Organism: Lepetodrilus fucensis; assembly: GCA_032361325.1. Lineage (NCBI taxonomy): Eukaryota > Metazoa > Mollusca > Gastropoda > Lepetellida > Lepetodrilidae > Lepetodrilus > Lepetodrilus fucensis. The sequence continues at coordinate 665 of JAUTBV010159831.1, read as the reverse complement.
TTAAGTCACAGTAAGACTAGCTAAATTGCCGTGACCTAATCATATTATCATTAATTTTGTGTAAAGTTAGTCTTTATTCTTTCCGTTATATGACTTTCAGGAAGAATCGTAACATGTACGGACAGTTGATGTTACACATGTTGAAGCAAGGCGTACTTGAAGGACCATTTGACAAGAAACCAACAGAGGGCGCTCTGACCACTCTGCCTCCTTATATGGTCAGTACATTATATCATTTAGTCAGATACTTGATTTTGTAACACAAATTAATACAGTTTTTCCATGTTAATTTTCTAATTTTTTTTTCATTACTATCACAAAATTATTTTATTAATTTTGTTAGGTACTAACAGATTATTATGATAGGCATATACGTTGGATTAAGATTTACCTCCCTTGAGATACTAGATTACCGTATATCGTGGGTCATAGGCCCAGGGGGCCCAACAAATTCAATTGTCAGTAATAAGGGCACTGGGCTTATACCAGACAAAGACCCAAACTTGTTCCTGATGTTAAGAAGTTGATCAGACTTACAATCGAAAACCGAAGCATTCATTTAAAAAATCATCATATTGACTTCAAAGATATTAACTAAATAATCAACGAAGACAATAAAGAAATATAAAACCAGCTGATAACAGCTTTTATTTATTTATTCAGTT
>JAUTBV010159820.1:0-10126 GCA_032361325.1 Lepetodrilus fucensis | reverse complement strand
GTCTTGGAATATAAAATATATCAACACTCGTCGATGAAAGTTATTAAATCCTCGGCAAAACCTCGCATTTTAATAACTTTCACGACTCGTGATGATATATTTGATATTCCAAGACACTTGGGTGAGATTCTCTATTTATAATATCTCTATGATGCCAGACCTCTATAAACTATTCCTGCCTAATGCCTCTTAATTAATTTGGCCTATTGTACATATTACGTGTGTCGTTATGTAATACTATGGAGGAATAAAAGAATACATGTATATAGTCATCCTCGAAAACTCAGGCCATTATGACTACACTAACCTCCGTCAAACACCCTGTGATCACTGTCTATGTATAACTCCTTTTATACATTGAACAGCCCTAAGTACCACTAGACACGCGACTGTTGCGTGGGGGTTACGTGTGCTCTAAATATATCGATTTGGTCGATATATTTAGAGCACGTAACCCCCATGCAACAGTCGCGTGTCGAAAACGGAGTTCTATATAGACAGTGATCCAGGGTATTTGACGGAGGTTAGAGTAGTCATAATGGCTTGGGTTTTCGAGAATGGTATATAGTTTGAAGGTATACTTGTAAAAACAGTCGTGGATGAATGAATAAAGAATTATCAAGTTCTGAAGAGGGCGTGGAAAGAGGACTATTAGGTGAAACACTGTGCATAGTTGCAATTAAAAAGAGTATCTAAACATTTCGTAATACTATCTTATTTTCTATTTCAAATTAAGAAAGGATAGTCTAAATGTGTTGCCGTGTCTGAAATGTTCATATATAAAATGTATTTGTAGTTATTGTAGTTTTTTACGTTAAATCCTACAAATGTCCTACACATTTCCACTTCATTGTCGTTTGTTGCACACCACGAAACCAGTTGGTTCCAAATTGTGTGGTGTTTTTTTGTGTGTGTTTGTGTATGGAAATTCGACACAGAGTGGTATGCACAAAGATGATTCAATTTATCCAATTTTGTAAAGAGAATATGGCGTCAATAATATGACGTCAATAATTACTGTTTGATTTATTGAAGTAGACAGCTTAATGAAAATCGGAGTTCACTAATGGTGACTGAGAGGCTTGTCTTTGTCAACGACGACACCGGAAGTAAGATGATTTAGAACCTCCCCCACACTGAAAAAGTATTGGTGTCACCTCGATCAAGCGTTATTTTCAGCAAATAATTCTGTTCACCAGCCATGGAATGCAGGGATAGAAATTAACACTAGCCCGTTACGCCCAGACTATTTCTCCCAATGATATTTAGAAGGTATCTTAAGGGCTAGTATAAAGTCATGCGTTTTATGAACATTTGCTATGTCTATCACTATTCGAGATAATACGTTTTAAAGGTAAGTTTCTGCGGAATGGGTACCCGGTAAGATGAGATGGAAATGTGAATTCATAACCTTCTTGAGTTTGCAACGGGAGATTGAATTGTATACTCACTGGGTATTAAATTCGCTGGGTATTGAAATAACTGGGTATTGAACTCATAGGGCATTTCAACTCGGGTTCAAAGTTCAATCGTTCTACCATTGCGCTACCTCCTGCATCTTTAGTAGTAGTAGAAACCCAGAGTTATTTGATGGGTATATAGGTTGACATTAAACACGTCATAGAGCTAACACTAACAGTACATGCATGAAGCATAAACATACTAGTACATTAAAATGGTCTATAATAGTTGATATCAGAAGGAGCCATGTCATCATTGGTTACTAATACCATAATGGACTCTGGCCTTGAGAGACGTCAACATCATAATAGGGGCCTTAAGTTGACACAAGATAGCCCGAGATTCCTTCAATATCCGGTGACATAAACCAGTCAAATACCTAAATGCGCTACACATTTGACGATACCACATTGTGACTTCACATGAAAACATCACGATTCAGATGTCATTCACCGGAAATGACCACGACGAGACTTACTGACCCTATTATAACAATATATGAAGGGCATTATGTGTGAGATAGGTGTGCTTTCAATGGCGTCGTCTCTGTAATTATGTCGAGTTGCCTTTATAAATATCAGCATACCGTCTTATCCTTGACGAGGTACAATAACAAGCCGCAGCATAGCAGTACTACTATATCAAAATTAGTGTCTAACACGGCCTGATAAGCTGTACTTCGTATGTCTAGTGTCACAATATACGAGGCATGACACGTCTTGTGTTGACGAGATCCCATATATTAAACACGCTGTGGTCTGGCGCCCGTTCTACAGAACGATCGCAGCGCTACGAGAATCGTAACTCCTGTGAGTCGTAACTCGGGTAGAATGGGGAGTATGTTCGCGTGTTGGTGGGATGACGTCACTAGGGTTGTGTTATTGGATGTTTGATTTGAACTTCCGGGATCCGGGACCCGACTCTATAGATACGGCCTATAATACGGTTTATTGAGATATTCAGGTTGTTTGCTAAATTGATTATGCATTGGTGCTGTAGAAGCAAGAACAAAACACGTCTATGGATGGGGAAGTATGGTAGACTGCAGATATATAAGGACACACTATTCTGCAAGTTCATAGTAAGGTTATCAATGGCAATGCTAACATGTTAATGGATATCTGGGATGAATGCGTTACAAGTACAGTCGCAGAAAAGTCGAGTTCACGACAAGATCATCGAGTTCATCACTCAGCAACATCCGGAACTTTCATACAGAAGAATATAATAGCTTTTCACTGAGAATATCTCAAATATGTTTTCAATCTATGACAAAATAGAATTACCATCCTCGATAAAGTACCCTGGGCAATGAACCCAGCTTATAAATACTATAGTGCACGCGTTCTGACAGTTTCATTATTTGATATGAGTCCGTTTGAGTTATTTTGGTTTCTGATCAATGGCATACAATGATGTGATTGTATTACGTTTGATTTCTATTTCCCAACACATCTAATATGAATTTCATATTCCGTCTAATTAAAAAAAAACTAGTCACGATTTTTGACATTTGGTTTGACTGGATCCTAATTATTTGAACGCATTCTAATTGCTAATAATTGATAAAATATACTAAATACAAGGACAACATATACTAAATACAAGGACAACATATACTAAATACAAGGACAACATATACTAAATACATGGATAACATATACTAAATACAAGGATAACATATACTAAATACAAGGATAACATATACTAAATACAAGGATAAAATATACTAAATACAAGGATAACATATACTAAATACAAGGATAACATATACTAAATACAATGATAACATATACTAAATACAAGGATAACATATACTAAATACAAGGATAACATATACTAAATACAAGGACAACATATACTAAATACAAGGATAGCATATACTAAATACAAGGACAACATATACTAAATACAAGGATAACATATACTAAATACAAGGATAACATATACTAAATACAAGGATAACATATACTAAATACAAGGATAGCATATACTAAATACAAGGATAACATATACTAAATACAAGGATACCATATACTAAATACAAGGATAATATATACTAAATACAAGGATAACATATACTAAATACAAGGATAGCATATACTAGATAACAAGGACTAAATACTAATTAAAATTCGTCAATCTTATGACATTAACTACCATTTGTGCTGGTATGGTGGTTGTTGATTATGGGATACGCCAAAAGCCTCTTAGGTAAAAAGCCCCTTAGGTCAAAAGCCCCTAGGTCAAAAGTCCCTAGGTCAAAGAAAACCTAGGTCAAAAACCCCTAGGTAAAAAAATAAACTAGGTAAAAAAAAACTCACCCTTAATGAGAAAGCAGTCAAAAGCCTCTCAATTTAACAGATAATACAACTTCAACTTCAACTAAACACATACAAGATTTATTCTTGTCTCGGAAATAGTGTTCGAATGGATTTGTTTGAATGATTTCCGTTTCAAATTTAACAATATTTAATTATATAATTCACTCATAAGGAAATTAATCAATTGGCTAATGTAATTCTGAGTCAGTCCAGTAAGCCTATGGTTGAATGCGATGTCTTTCGTCCAATCAAGCCCGTGAAAGGATGAAACTGTCTTACCGCTTGTTAGGCTCACCAGCGGCAGTCTACAATTAAATAGCAGTAGTTCTAGAATGTATCTTCTACGATGAATTATATATTCACTAATGCATTATATTATGGGGATCGTATTAACTGATTGGATATATGAAAAGACACTGATCTTTAGGGCATCTCCGTTGCCTTCAGCATGGAGATGGTTAATTCATCATAGTTTTCTTCTCGCCTTTCTTTTTATTAAAGTCATAATATCACAGTTGATAGACCTGTATAATGGACAAACGAATTTCGTCTAGACTGAGAATCTCCGGCGGTCATACGACACCGATACGACAGTCGTGTCGGAGCTTCTCGGCCCAAATTTCATCGGGCTAGTAGCTCATAGTACTATATTAGCTGAATCATGGCTTGACATTTCTAATCATGCTAATGGGAAGTCGCGACAATGCACTATTGCTAAGATGTACAATGTAGATTTAATATGTAGATGTACATACTAGTATATTGTAAACCGCAATTCGATCTTGTTACTGGCAACGTACAGAGAAATACGCACTTAATAATTGATATTGACAATATCGGAATGGCTTTGGAGGCAAGATCACTCCTTCAAGAAGATGATGAAAATAGTGGGTAGACTAACTCATTCAGTAATGGCTCCTAGTGATTATTTTGCTAGCCTAGAACATTGGTCTTTGGAGCCGAAAGTTCTAAACCTGTTACGGAAGCTCTGCATAAATGTTCGTGAAAGTTGCGTTTCCGGGTCGATATTGATAGGATGCGTTGTATTGTCTGTACCGTGGCAATGGCAGATCTTATCATTGCCCTTGTCCATCAGTACCATCCGGTGCTCACAGATTTACTGCAATATCGAACGCTACGGATGTTGCAGGTTTCTTCCTGTCTGCCGTGATATGTGTATAAATGTTAGTGAACACAATCTTGAAAGTGTTAAAATAGTTAACGAATGCATTTCATATGCGTCATACACGAAGGGTTCGCGCACTTGATTGGTTTGAATATAATTTAATTATATATTAAAATAGGATTGGAAACAATACTGGTCATGAAAATCGCTCCTGTGTATTTCTTTAAAGTGGAAGGATCCTCTCTAAATGCAATATTACAGACGCACGCGCGCTCAGACAGACAGACACACACACACACACACACACACACACACACACACACACGCATCGATGGCAGAACTGTTTGAACACATGAATCTGATATCATGTAGTTTAGGCTACTATACAATCTCATTAAAATGATAACTCCGCCGAAACGAGCGAGTATCATATATATAGCCATGATTGCCCATTCCTATGATGTGAGAAACCATAGTATCTTGATCAACGCTTGTTAGTTGTCCAATTGGCGTCTTTTTACAACTTTCTGTCCAAGATGGCATTTCGACTGACATATTAATGTAGACCCTGAGGTATATGTAATTACTGTGATTACGCAAACGCCAGAACAGTCGTTTCTACTAATATTATTTAGCTTTTATTTTAAAAGTACAGTTATCTGGTGTCATGTCGAAGATGAAAATAGTTGAAATAGATGAAGGACACTAATCTTTAAAAAAAAGGTAAAAAATGTATATATCCGTCTTAGCGATATGTCTATTTAAGTGGTCAGATATATTTTCTAAGAGTATCTTTGGTCTAAATTGTCCGTATTTATGACATTCACGTAGGCTTATTAATATTTTTAATCCATTATTATTTATACAATTAATAATATCACTTATTTTAGTATTGACAAACTTCGGGTTATTCTTTGAATCATGTGCATTGGAACAGAATTTAAAATACACTACTTGTGCAAATGTGCATGCCAAATATACAAAAATATGGGACACTTCAGAGATAACGAGATTGTTAAAAACAATATTTTAAATTGTTTTAAACACAAAATGTAGCACCTGGTCGCTCTGTATACGACGATAGCGATATAGATTTAGTTAGTGTGACTGCTACGGCGAATGAAAGGTTTTTCTCGTTATCGCGTTCGTACACGAGATTGTATTAATATATACACAGAATCACTTCCTTGTCTTAAGGCACCATGAAGTCTCAGCTAAATTCCTTTTCGGTATTCTAAATGGACATGCTGTCATTTCTCATGATAAACGGTGACGAAATAGTCCTTAGAAAAATTAAATGTTGCAGATGTTCCATCGCCTATATGTCCTGGCGCCGACGTGTGTTAAGTATATGAATGGTACTTTGTTCCAAATTAGGTTTAGCTGGTTCCATGTGATTTTGCAATCTGAATGTATGTCACTACAGTGTGTGGTAGGGAGGCGTACGCATGCCAGTCATAAGTGTTGCTGGTTTTCAATGCTAGTCTTTCACTGCATTTTGCAAATTTCTAACAAGAGCTATACTGCATCCTTTTGGATCTGTTTATTATGAATAATTGGGCCGTTCTGTACATGTGGATAAATAGCTATTGCTTATTGAAATAATAGCTTAGCATCAACAACTTCTCAAATTGAAGGCATAATATCACGTATATTTATGATTGTTTTGGACTAGTTCTTAGCTATAACTGCAAAATGCATTCACTTGACATACATAGAATCATGTTTGTACTTCCAAAATACTTTCCACCGCTGTTTGGTAGACAAATATCCACTGTAAAACCCTTGTAGGCTACTGATAGACAACCTGAATATGGTCATATTGCTATTTGCTTCTATGTCAATGCAAGGGGATGTAACTCAGTGGTACAACTTGTACTTATATCAAACATATAATTCCTTCATAGTTCAGTTGATGCATCAAAAGACAAGAACAAATGTGTCGATATGAACGATAATATCTACATATAAATCTTCTGTACGGTGATATGTATAGTTGTCTCCGAATGGTTATCATTTTCCGTTAAAAATGGAACTAAATAAAACTACGCCAGGGCATGATGCATATATTATGAAGAATCGTCGTTTAATAATTAGTTTCTCTTACTTTTTGCGACTTGTATTTTGCTGTCTATTTTCGATTATGATGTGATTTGCCGTTGCTTTACCATTTCTAAATAGTGTTTTTCGATATTCGTCCACATTCTAGCTAGTTCATTATAAAATAATCATGTAATTGTAACCAGTAGTCATCGTTGTTGCATGGCGAAGATAGTCCATTAAATAGCCGGTAAGTTGTAACAGCTCTCTTATTTGACAAATCACTGCTATGTATAGTGGCGCTTCTACTCTACTGTGTTTACAGTACTGTAGTAAAGCGCAACGGTAAAACTATGTTCTCAATCATGTGTCCATTCTGAACCATCAGTTCCGACAAGCCACTATACTAGATATTGGACATCAATGCATGACATTACGCTGTCTGGTTCCCAAAAGGAAATATATAGGTCAAGAGATATTTTTCAATGGTCAGTTGCCACTAATAATTTCGTGTCGTGATTACTTTCGGTATTGATCTCACTGGCATTTTGCTTCAATAACAAGGACGTAGGAGTCTATAACGGTTCAACGGCATGTCCTGTCAGCGTACGCGTACGTCTGGTACGTCTGGTAATGACAACGAGCGGTCTTAACCCCTTCCATGCTGGAGGCAACTGGACGTGCCCTAAGGTGCAGTGTTTGTACTGTTACTTCAGCCAAGGGGAGGGGATGGGGTGACGTGGGCGGGGGTGATGACTGGGGGTGGGGTGAAGGGGGGGGGGGAGGTAAATAGTTAGGTAACGCTGCATGTAAAGCTGCATGTAACGCTGCAACGTCACCACGTCTGACACTTTACGCGTACGTGCGGTAATGACAACGAGCGGTCTTAACCCTTTCCATGCTGGCGGCAACAGTACGTGCCCTAAAGTGCAGTCTCTGTACTGTTCATTCAGCCCGGGGGAGGGGGTTAAATAATTAAGCCATGCACTTTAGGGCACGTTCAGTTGCCTCCAGCATGGAAGGGGTTAAAACCGCTCGTTGTCATTACCAGACGTACCAGACCTACAGACCTTATTAAAAAATGCATTGTTTCTTCAAGCGTATTACATGTATTAGGAGTTTCTCCAAACAGGACAAAATGCCCTTAGGAAACAGCATCTGTTGGCTAATACCAGGAAGCACGCATGTCCAGTCTGATTATCATAGAAATATAAATGCCACCCACGTTTAGAATAGGGAGGGGTGGCTATTCACAGTCTTAAATATAATTTTGTATGCTTCTTTTCATTTTATTTTTCCATCTTGCGGGGGGAAATTGCAATTTGTTTAGGGATGCAAAATCCGTGCCATTTAATTACGTGGTACTCTTGAAAAGTATGGATTATATTGTTAATTTGATTGACGATCTTATCTCAGTCAAACTATTTGACAGGAAGTGATATTAAAATGGGTCAATCGCTACTTGAATTGACAACTCAATTATTTTGTTGTCCTGGTTCTTTTTTCTTTTTTCTTTTCATTTTTCATTTTACTATTATTATTTTTTTATCCGTTGTGCTGACCCTGACGATTATTGTACGCACATCTACGCGTATTGATGTTATTAATGTTATTTGTATATTTCTTAGTATGTAATTTATCACTATGTAATTGCAAATAAGGATCAAGGAATTTGTAAGTGTTTTCGCATTAAATCTAATCCTTTCAATGTTATGTAAATAAAATACTTTGACATCAATTAAGATAATAAAACAACAATGTAAAAGCGTAGCCTATTGGATCTTTCATTGCATATGTTCAGATACTGTGTGTAAACAAACATCGTAATTAATATTATACAGTGAATATAATCTAACCCAGAGTGAGAATGGTATTTTATAGCATAAGTATAGCGTACGTACATCATAGGCATATAGTATAAGTATAGTGTACAGTAATTTAAGTAGTCATCTGAATTTATCATATGGATACAAAAGCGTTCTTGATTCGTTTACGAAACGTTTAAGATTGGCAGGAACTAACCAAGGCTTAATAATAATAATTAGTAATGACAAATAAATTCGATTTATTTCCTGGTTTCGTATACTAATTGAATGGCTACATAGTTTGGAGGAAGTTCACAGTGGTATACTGTAATGGCTGTAGAAGAAACACGCCAATATTCTTGATTCCCTAATACAATATGTCATGTATGTCAGAGTATACTTTTTACGATGGTTTTAATGGAGTACTAACTGATACTAGTATTTATGAAGTTGGGGTTTTTCCCTAGAGTAATTGTAGTGATTAAATATCGGAATCATTCTATTTAACATAATGTGAACTTGTTTTTATAGATACAGCCATAGAGCTGAATAGACGTTGCAGCGTGCATGTATTACATATATTAAAGATCATAGATTATTTTATCATCACATTTTCAGGAAATACGTTATCATTTGACGTATAATCAGATCGTGTGTTTTTTAGTTCACAATACCAATTATGACAAACTAAATATATATATTTTTAAATGCATATTATCTATACTATACATCTGTAACACGAGCAGACTGCATGATCTATTCAGCTCTATGACTATCTATAGATCTACATCCGAAGATAATAAACTTTGTTATATAATAAGTTATGCAGCACATGACATGTGTGATTATCCGAATATCTAGTAGTCCAGCTGCTAATGGAAAACATATGGGAAGTGTTCATGGAAGATGATTGTAGAACATGACAAAATAAGTAGGCCTACTTTCAGATATGGGCGCCATCACGAATTACTTTAACGACGGCCATGGCCGCCATCTTAGAAATTCCGAACCACTGTTAGTAGGCTATAGGAAATACGCCGGTCGTGCAAGTCTAACCGCGGTAATTATCTTGTTGGCAGTTCTCAAATGGGTCCTAAAACATCTTTACATCCTGGTTCAAGGATAGTTACGCATAATAGTCCGTCTGTCTTGAATTACAATTGCGTTCGTCTAATGGAATTCTTAGACACAACGAGCGATGCAGCAAAGATAACGTGTGTAGTTTGGAAATATTTTGTAAGGGAAAAGAAACGACATTTCCGCATTTTCGCAGTGTTCGAAATAGAGCCCGTGCGCACGCCCGCGACGGGTTATTTTCAGCGAGGACGGGTAACGTTTTATCCTTGCACGCCCGCATGTCGTGTTACTTT
>JAUTBV010159809.1:0-10126 GCA_032361325.1 Lepetodrilus fucensis | reverse complement strand
AAAGCGAATTTAAACCCCAATTAAAAACAACAAAAAAACCAAACCAAAAAAAAGGGTAGTCATAATGGCTTGGGTTTTCAAGGATGGCCTAATACATGAACACGTGCACACACATATAAGATCCTTTATATAAAGTATGGAGATAATCATCCTCCGCCTCATAGGGTGATGCACTCATTTGATTAAGTCCACAAGGAACTGGATTCTACGAGCTGTTGTTAGGGGATTGGATATAATAACAAATAATTCAATTAGCAATGTATGATGATATTATCTTTGCGAAAATTGTCGTCGCAAATGGGTGAAAGATTCCCGCAACGACGTTAAACTCCATATTCACTCACTCACTTGCGAAAATTTAAAAAGTAACAACCAGACATGATATGTCATCTCTATTGAAGTATACTCAGTTCACCTATATATAGACAGGTTACCAGTTTAGGTAGCGGGCGCTACCTACCGTGTGCTTGAACATCTCTTGAACGCTCGATCTGCTGTTGCACGTGCGTGCATTTTTGACAGCAGTTCAAGCCAACTGAGCGACAGAGACATGATGACGGTAGACTACAACTGTCAACTGACATAGTATCAGGTATCGTATAAGTATATGAAATCTATATTAATACAACTTATAATAACAGTATTAGCATAATGTTTATAGTTCACTTGGTGACTGCGATTATATGACCCACATTATAACCAGATAACAGTTCAGTTGTACCCACTGTATTGTACATGCATGAATGTATCTCCAAGCTCTATACTATAATCTAACTGTTACAAGTTGTCCCAACCGATTAAATGCGACAAATACGTTTAAATTTCAGTTGACTTGTCATCGCGTCATGAAGTATAGCCACGTATATAACATGTACGTTTTATTCCCGGTAACTCTCCGCCGTGAACATTACTAATTTACTGTATTACTGCACTGTGTTATTTGTTCTAGGTCTAGCCAGTAGTCGTATAAGCTGGCGCACACCCAGATAAACATGGGATCAGAAGAGAATTCGAGGTAACGACCTTAACTGGCATGGTTTCTCGCAGAACCTCGCAAAACCTCGCATACCCAGCATACTTAATATATCAGCTGTATATTGCTAATGTGTATTAATTTATTGGAATTACGCAGGTTACAAAGAGTAATGTTCACACTATTAGTAGACCCTATATTATATAATTATAGGTAGCCTACTGTATGCTTCTATATCTATATATCTGAATTACCGTAGTACAGACCTAACAACCTTTCAGGAGTCTCGGGTAAAGACCCGTACAGTCATTGAGAGATCTGTCATTCCATGCTGCATAGGTACATTCCTATAGAACAATTTCCCACACAATATCCGTGAAATAGACAAACTTTGCACTTTCAAGAAAAAAAGCTAAAAAGACTTCTTTAGTGAAGTGCATCATGGTTTCACCCATTTCCCAAAAGCGCATTTCAGCAGTTGCTCTGGATATTTGCGTCATATTAATGTGTATCATCATCATCATCATCATCATCATCATCATCATCATAATAATAATAATAATAATAACAATAATATAATAATAATAATAATAATATAATAATATAATAATATTAATAATAATGGTTGCAGTATTCAGCAATACCACGGTAGCTGTAATTTGTAAAAGTATACAAGTATAATCAGTGCTATAGGTCTCGCCTAGTCTTGACAATATCGTTATCTATCTATGTATACATATTGTATTTGCGTAGCCTCACAGGAACCTACTGTCGCATTATTATATTTTAAAAAATCTATTTATTTGGTAGTGATTTGTAAACGCATTCAACAGAGTAAATACTATTACTACATCTAAAAGATAACATTAATATTTTAATAATAAACATTAGTTATGTGCAGGAACCATGAATTGTGAAAATTGACGGCGTTTCCCACAATAGTTATTGTCATTAATTATTCTATATCTTTAGTTGACCTGTATAATTATGCAGCCTACTTAATGGTCTACCGATATTACACGAGTGATTTATTTAACCAGCTATGTTTCCTTCATGCCCCACTAATTATGAATATTGTATTTACTTCAGTGTCAGGATACAATATACATACTGTACTTCTATAGTGGAACGGGATATTTCACTCTAAGCAATGTAACCCTGCAGAGATGTCTTGGAATTCATGTTACATTCCAACGTTCCCCTACCATAAAGCAATAGAAATACATGTATACAAAATATAATAACATATCACGGACATCTAGGGCCTATATGTTGTGAGCAATTTGTTTTCAACCAAATTTCGGAACGTATCTGTTTGATGTACAGCTTCATATTATTTTGATAGCTTTCCCTATACTACATGGGTTTCAATATTTGTAAGTATCGGCTACTATTTATCCACCACTAAAAATACGTCCTACTTCTAAATGCATGTACATGTTTCCAGTTTCCAGAGGGAAAATATAGGTTCCACTCACCATCACGTTCTATTTGCAAACTGTTCTGAAATCTTACCATTTTCCGAGGACTTTTTTATGGGTATGTATATATTTTATAACTTTTATAGCGACAACAAATTAATTTCAATTTTATCATTAAACACATCTTCCAAAATCAGTAATTTCTGGAACTTGCATGTGAACACAATGGGATATGACAAAATGATGGATTGAAATATATACTAATGCCTTTCTTCGCTGTCACTAGCTAATTCTCTGCAAAAAGATGACACCAATAGTCGTTGTTGATTAGACTATTTCAATACAATATGTGATGTTTCTTTTCTGTCATCCAGCCATTTCTCCACAAGAAGTGATACCTATAGTCGTGGCAGCGGTATTGACATTGGCCATCATCATCATATTCCTGGAGAATGCCTGGTTTGTTCTCAGACGATACCTGGACTACAAGACCAAGACCCTGTCTCTCTGGATGATGGGTATACACCCGGTCAGATAATAGTCATGTTAATTAATATAACACTGCGTGCCAGGGTGGACACATCCTCGAAAAACCAGGCCATTATGACTACACTAACATCCGTCTAATACCCAGAGGCATTTTTCAGGAGGGCGCGAACCCGCGAGTACACGCGTGAAATCGCCTTGGAAACATTCATCCTTCATATGTGACGTCACGCGATAACTCGCGTAAACTCGGCCTTCTGAACATGAGGCCTCAGGGTCACTGCCAGAACTGAAAGGCCATGCTGAATACATTACATTACAACCAATCGGAGAGCTGACATGCGAGTTTTGCGTGGGGGTTACGTACGTGTGCTGTAAAAATATCGACCCGCGTTGAGCAGTGGAGCTCTCTGATTCAAGTGATTGGTATTCAGCATGATCCCAGGGTATTTGACGGAGGTTAGTGTAGTCATGCATGATGGCCTGTGTTTTCAAGGATGGGGTGAACAATGTTACAAGACTAATGTTCTGTCATTACCATCCAGTGCTCGCAGGTTTACTGCCACATTCGGCGTTTCTTCATTCACTAAACTGTCAGGCCGTGATATGAGTGAAATAATCTTGAAAGCGGCTCTAAAACCCAATTAAAATTTAATGTATAGTGATATGTTCTCAAAATGTCATTTCGTGTTCCATTTCTGACATTTTCGCGTATGGATAAAACATTTCCATTTCGACGTAAACAATAACTCATTCACTTACTCATTTCATTCCTGCCAAAGTAAATGTAAAATAGGCCGAGACGGCAATTTAGTACAGTTTTAGTTATACTATTTATAAATATGAATTATACTATTTATAAATATGAATTGTAATATTTCCCGTAAGCTTGACTTTGTTCTCTCTTTCAGGTGTTTGCCATGACGTCTATCATAGCTGTGTGTATACCAAGAGCTGCGATGTTTTCTGACCTCATGGCAGCGTTGTATGTGTATCATAATGTATTCAAGGCAGCCTTGTATGAAATGGCGTAACTATCATGACCGTAGTCCAGAAATCCAGACGTCTACCGTATCATTATATATATAATATCGAAGCATCATGGTCATGGAGAAGCAATTTTGTCTATCGTAACGTCAACTCCCAACCAATCGACCCGTGTGAGTGATCTTGAGCATTAAGATTGAAGTAGAATTCTGGTTTTCCTCGGAGTTACGTCGTTTCTTATAGGAGAGAACTGGCCACGATATTACGAAACATTTTTGAGTACAGATGCATGCTCATCTCAAGCTTTTGTTCATAAATCGTAATCCCCACATAAAATTTAATCTTGAGCATGAAATTGTTCGTAATCGCGGGACATGGTTTAACGGAATTGTTATGAATACATTTTACTAAGTGATTCAAAACAAAGGTCACGAATGAAATATGGATTCTTTGCAATGGATCATTATCTAAAGATTGGTTGCGGGATGTAGCGCAGTGGTAGAACTTTGTACTTAAATCCCGTCCCGGGGGCCCTGCATCAATGTTCGCGAAAGTTACCTTTCTGACGCGATATTGATAGGATGCACTGACTGTAGAGTGGCAATGCAGTTATCATCCTTGGTCTTGTCAGGTTTACTGCAACATTCAGCGCTACGGATGTTGCGGGTTTCCTCCTGCCCTAAACTGACAAGTCGTGATATTAGTGAAATAATCTAGAAAGCGACTTTAAACCACAATTCAAAACAAAACAAAATAAAATCTAAACATTGGCCACCGTTGATGTTGCTGTAAATTAATCTCTTCTCAAAACCTTTGGAAAACAGCGTGTGCACTGTCTAGTATACTAGCCTAGTATCGGAGTGATGGAAGCAGGAACAATTAATCAGTATTTCTCTTCACGATAGCCGCAGTTCTAATGTCACAGAAGCATCGTCCAATGCATCCTCGCATCGCGGTGGTACTTAATTCCCTTCAGGACTCGCTTCATGTGGCACAACATGTACATGTACAACATGGAGTAAGCCATGAACGGAATGAAGTATGGGGTGCGAGGATACATCCAATGCTTTATCAGCAATACTGTGTTGCGTGCAGGTATCTGGCAATGTGCGTGCGTGTGTTCCTGGCGCTCATCATCCACTACCACGGCGGGACCACGTCCCTGATTGCCCGGATGAAGGACGACCACCTGAATCTCCGCAGTCCGCCAGTCTGTTGCTGCTGTTGCTGCTGCCCAAAAATAAAGATCAATAGGTATGCCACGTGTCTTAGAAGTCATGGAACGTCATGTGTCTGAGAGGTCAATTGGAACATCATGTGTCTCAGCAAGGTCAATTGGAACGTCATGTGTCTCAGCAAGGTCAATTGGAACGTTATGTGTCTCAGCAAGGTCAATTGGAACGTTATGTGTCTCAGCAAGGTCAATTGGAACGTTATGTGTCTTAGCGGTCAACATGTAATGTCACGTGTTTTAGAAGTTAGACGTCAATTCGAACGTAGCGTATTTTAGAGGAACGTCACGTGTTTTCGATGTCAGTTGGTAAATCACGTAGCGTATGGGGAAATAAAAGAATCCCACTGCGACGTAAAACAATAACTCACTCACTCTTACTATTGTAAGGTTATGGCGGACGTAATGATTTAGGCCAATACTACAGTACGACCTGTCAGTGAACTTCCGGCCTGTCTCAATTTCAGGAAGAACCTGAACGTCATAAAGATGTGTGTGTGGCAAGTGGCGTTCCTGAGACCCTTCATCGTGTTTATATCAGCCGTCTTGTGGGCAGACGGGAAGTACATCAATGGATTGGTAAGTTCTTCTTCTTCTTCACGAAACGGTCGTACTGTAGCCCCGATGTAAATCGGTGCATGCGTAGTGCTTTTACTGTTATGTAGCAGGATATGACGTAAACCTATATGTACGTTCAGACCGTAGAACTCGGGGGCGAAGTCTCCTGTGTGTAACCTTGCCTCCAACGGTATAGCGTAGTGTAGTATATGGCTAATCTAAGTCTGGAGTGACCGTTACCTTAAAGCCCAACGCACACGGCAAGCAAAAACAAAGTGTTTAATAAATTAGCTAAACAAAAACGCGTTTTCGGTGATTTTTGTTTGCCGTGTACAATGACTGTTTAGGCCGTGCGTAGTCACCAACTCTTTACGTTTATCAAAACACGAAACATATTTCTTGTTTAACTAAACACAGTTCTTTGCGGTTGGGCTTAACTTGCCTCAAGAGTGATGTCATTTCGTACAGGAGAGTCGTGTTGACTGTTTCAGGTAGCAGTGGATCAGGCCTACATCTATCTGACTGTCCCCACCATTCTGTCCACCTTCCTGGCCATGTATGGACTGCAGCTGGTATACAGGGCCTCCAAGAAGCACCTGGGCGACTACAACATCATACCCAAGTTCCTCAACATGCAGCTGACTCTCACGTTCAGCAACCTGCAGAGACTGGTGTTCACCATACTGGCCGCCAACAACCTGCCAAGATGCAGGGGAATTCTGTCGTCCAATGTCAGAGGCGATGGCAAGTTCCAGTGTTCTATAATAATTGGGGCGGATTGCAATGTAGCGCAATGGTAGAACGTTTGGACTTCAAATCCCGTCCCGGGAGCGCTGCATCAATCATCGTGAAAATTACCTTTCAGTTATCATTCTTTGTCTGTCACTCGGCAGTACCAGCCGCGGTTCTCGCATGTTTACTGTAACACTCAGCTCCCCCAGGCAAGGGTACATATTCCGAGCGCTGCGCTTACTACATACGAATATATAAAGTTAGGTCATGTGGACTAAGCAAGATGTGTAACATTCAGCGCTACGGATGTTGCGGGTTTCCTTCGGCCCCAAACTGACAAGCCGTGATATGTGAAATAATATTGAAAGCGGCTATGAACCCTAATTCAACAATAAACTATAATATGTTTTTGTTTTGTTTTCATTCCATGAAATAGTTACTGAAATAGGGTTGTCAATGCATTTCATGCATGTACTATATCAATGTCAATGCATATCATAGCATTATTTCTGTTGCAGCCTTGCATCACCTGATCCTGGTCGGGGAGATGTTTCTGTTGGCCCTCTTGGCCAGATGCTACTACCGTAGGATCGACGGCTTCCAGACGATAGCAGAGATAACTGTGGACGCCTCTGTACAAGACGAGAAACATCTCCAGTCAGACAACTCCTCGATGAACGTTGACAAGCCTCCAGACATGGTCAAAAGTGATGATTTTCATATCATGGTGTAGTTAATACTCGGTTGATGGGCAGAATATGCGGACATATCGGACAAGTATCCGGTTTAATGTTCTAACCTGTAATGTCGTTATATAATTAGTTTTTTTTGCTGAAAGCGAGGAGGAAGGGAATTGACACATGCCATGTTACATGGTAATATTTCGAGCGCTTGCAAAAGCAACATATTTGGATGGTACAAATTTAACTACAAATAGACAGCATACGCGGACATATCGGACAAGTATTGGGTGTGATGATCTAACTTGTAATCTTGTTGTAATATTAGCTTTTGCTGTACAGAGACGGATGGAATTTGTAACATGATTGTAATATTTCGAGCGGTTCCAAATGCACAATATTTAGATACTGTATACAAATTTAACTCTAATTTTGTTAATGAATCGTTATCAAACCCTTTTTATGTGATAGAGGGTGGTGATGTATAATGGAACAAGGTTTATATTGTTGTGGACTTTTTTTAAATGTTGACTTTGTTCGCTAAGCAATTTGCGTTTTTATTGCAATTGTTAGATCGTTACTAAAATTCATCATTCTATAAATTGTTATTCTATAAATTATTGTTGGAAAGATTGAATGATACTTGTATATTTTGTTACTACTGTTTGGCGCGCTGGTTATAAATGTATGCCTCCCGTTATTTTTAGTGAATTATCATGATGCACTTATTATTAATCATATGTTGTTACGCTTTCATTTTGATGATGCAGTTTGATATATTTTGTATGGACGTACATATAATATTGAATCTATACGAGTTATTGGTGCAAGACTACCTCAATTTCTATGATGTATCATATGTTTTGAATAAAATATATTTGTATACCAACACTGTAATTTTCTCACACTATAGTTTTCAGCCGGTTATATGGCAGGATGTATAATTATGACCTTGACCATAAGCTGATATATATGTTTGATATCAGAAATATATTTGGCTTGGACGATGACAACGAAGATGTTCATGACAGACGTTCTGAAATATGTACAACAGTAGTGTTGGTGTTTGATACCAGATGGATTTGTGTCTTTCATTTGACAAGCATACCATAGTCTATTAATGGTATTCGTGGCGGGTGTGACCTATAGCGCGCTGTGTTTGGACTTCGGCGCTACGGATGTTACGGCCCTGACAAGCCGTGATATAAATAACTTTGTAAGCGGCTTTAAACCCAAATTCAAAATATATAATAAAAATAAAATAGTAAAAAGGAAGTAGGCTTAGAAAACATCCATTGCAATGACTCACTGTCCAAACGACATGCAAGGAAAATTGTTTTGAAAGCACTCGACATTTTTGCAGATGTTTACCTGATTTTGAGACCGAATGAATGAAGATATCACCATGCATGGACTGTACACGTATCTATGATGTGATATAGATAGTACATTATGACAGTATAAAGCACACACATCGGTGACACTGTTGTACTTCACGCACAGAATATTTTTAAAGGCATGCATACTTTTTATCACAGATATGTAGGGCAACTATTGAGTACTGGGGACTAAGTACATTAGTAAATAACAACTTTTGGATGGGTAAATCAAGCGTAATTAGTCTCATATCGAAATTTGTTTGTACATTATACAGGTCTATCAACTGTGATATTATGTCTTTAACAATAAGTAGGCCTATATATTATATATATGCACAGGCATGTAACACATGGCCATGACTTTTACAATTATGCAGTGGCTTCGTATATAGTGCACACGTACATGTATGTTCTGTATCTCTCCTTCTGTAGCCTTCTCTCTCTCTCTCTCTCTCTCTCTCTCTCTTCGATCTATCCCCCCTCTCTCTCTCTCTTTCTCTATCTTTCTAACTATATATATATATATATATATATATATATATTCCCTCTCTCCTCTCTCGCGCACGCGTGCGTCTTCTTGGTGTCTCAAATATAGATCGTTGGCCAGCTTGACCATCACGTGACCACAACAAAGTTCATAACCAGGTCACGGATCATTTTCCTTACAAACCTAGCTCGAACCAGCCTTGACATTTGGAAACAGGTGGGAAACGAAGGCTTATGAGTATATGTAAATACAACTTAGAATATCAGTGGGTGAGTTAATTTTTCATAACTTACAAGACACTGTGAGTACAGGGATGAGTGCATGACTCAGATGCGTATTAATAGAATATTGACACAAATGCAATTACTATAGTACAAATGCAGCTATGTATGCATGCACGTGTATACATGTACTGTACACACATACATGTATATGCCTAATTATATATAGCAAAGCAACAATTTGAGAGGGGCTATACTTTGGTGGATTAAAAAAGTGTACTTTTTTATATTCCCTGTCATTGTGCCTTAAATACGTATTTACGACCTATAGGTATTACCTATAACACGTAGGGCCTACATGTACTTTTAATTTAACACCCACAGGATTTTTAAAATATGGATATGGCCTGTACGAATAATAAGTACCTCTATGCATGCAGAGAGCTGTGTATTATATTGCCCTTCTATATAGTGTAGACTGTAAACCTGCATGATCATGCAGTATTCCGTATACATATTTACATGTGCATGTCACTAGGCAAACCCCTGGTATATATATATACGGTAATTGATCATAAATGATCGTAAATGATTATAAAACAAAATGACATTGAAACCTATTATATTATCCAGGTACAGGATATATCGCTTTGGCTTTACTATACCGGGTTTGCTTCTGTGAATACAAACCACGGAATATTAATACTATACGTGGTTAATAATTTACTTATTGTGTGTGTGTGTGTGCGTGTGTGTGTGTGTGTGTGTGTGCGTGTGTGTGTGTGCGCGCGTGCGCGTGTGTGTGTGTGTGTGTGATATATATATATATCTCCAGAATATGTTTATCATATTTAATTATTTATTATATAGTTTATCAGATCATATCATGCACAGCATATACATAGAGGATCTAACATGAGTGGTCATTCAATACTGAATTTATTAAACGAGTTGGTGAAACTGATATTGTG
>JAUTBV010159798.1:0-10128 GCA_032361325.1 Lepetodrilus fucensis | reverse complement strand
AACTCGGATTATTCAATGCGGTAACGTCAATGCAATGTTGCGTAAAATCCTATCTGATCTCGACCAATTGTGTCAGGATAACCTGGCAGTGAAGACAATATGGGGGACATTGATCAGACGCCTTTGGCTGGAGGACAACATTCTATGCCACCTCACCCCTGCTAGGTCATAAACACTGCCAAACAATACACACACTGTATCCTTGTTGTTAGATATACAATGGTAAATCTTCAGGGAGGTATAGTGCTGTATGTACCATGCTGTATGTAACAAATCTTCATAAATAAAAGAATGCTTGTTCTTTGAGAAAGAGAGTTTATTGATAGCTGGCAAATACTGCTATTCAATGTCAGAACATTATTGAAATCTGATGTTTATTTCTCCTATATTTTTATCTCTATTTTTAAATCTAATTCTCTACCACTCTCTGTCTGTATCTATCCTTTTGTCTGTTGTTGATCAATCTGTGAAAGAGGTAAGAGAGTATTAAGATTAAAAAATAGAGATAAAAATATAGGAGAAATAAACACAAGATTTCAATGAAGTTGAACAACATTGAATAATAGTATTGGCCATACTAGAATGTTCACCCAACAAAGAGACATTGATAGACATTATAACACAGGATCGATCTTCTCTTAACACTGGTAATGTACTGGATTGTGTACTGTGAATGTACTAGAGGTGTTGTTGAAGAAACACAGACTAAGAGAACTTAAATTGTATTCCTAGAATACCACAGAAGGTGTGTTACATAAACTGAATTGAGGGGTGGGGGTGGGGTAGGGGCATGTATGGCTTCTCCAGTTGTCTGCAGTATCGGAGCCACGTTAATTCACCTAATTACTCGCTGTCAACTTCGTGGAAATCTGTACCATTGCTACACTACTGCAGGTGCAGCAGACGCTCCTCTGACAGCTCAAGGTCACAAAAAGGTAAACAAGAATGACCTTGTCGGGGAGGCTGCAGAACGCACTGGCTGGTCCCTAGGGTTGAAACTTGTATTCTTGTCTAGCCTACAGTTGACAGAGAAATGTCACCCAGGTCAAATGTTTCCTCCCTAAGGTCAACAATAGTTGTCAGCCTGCCAATGTTCTGAATCAATCTAGGACTTCAATGTCCTGGAGAAATACAATAAAGTCTGGTAGACGTTGAAACCGAGACAGAATGACCGCCGTTATTTATATTTCAAGATGATGAAAACTGAAAAGGGAAACAAAAGTAATGGAATGGAGTCTTGGTGTATATTGTTGATCAAAGTGATCAAATTACTTATCGATTCAATAAAGATTTTGTTCAAACGTTTAAATGAAGTGATATACTCTCTCAGCATTAGGATCTTGGGAGGGGGAAATAATTATATATACAACAAAAGTTTTTATATTGAGGTCTGAAATGAATGTCAAGAAGTCCATAACAATGTCTAGACATCTAAGATACATCTAGTCACGTGGACTCAAATTACCCATCAATAATATAGCAGTGATATACATATATTTTTCGAAAGCTGCAATTGTCATTTTACTCCAAAAAGATCAATCAAAATAACAAGGTAAGCAATATTGCAAACAGCATGAAATATGGTCTTGTATTAATAAATGTCTGCATTTTTCGTTTCTAAATTCTATATTTTATAACAAACTAACAGTTTTCCCAAGGCTGTCATGATTTGGAGTAGGTAAAGGAAGAACGATAGTATGACATAGAAATGTGTGACCTACATGCCGAGTGTGATGACTATGTGTCAACTATACATGAACTATGTGTGAACTATGTGTGAACTATGTGAACACTTTAAATCCAATAGCACACCTTATTTCTACATCGCAATAACTAATGAAAAAAAATAGTTCAGGTCATTTGTCAATGTTTCAATTTCCTGCAAAATGAGTCAGTCCAACTCAAGAATACAAAATTTTAAAAATTAAAAAAAAACTATAAACAATAATACCCATAGAATAAAAGCAATAAGAACAATAGAATCAGTCATAAAAGCTTTAAAATAATGATACCATACTAACTTTGTATATGTACACGCTACATGGCTCTCGACCAATACACAAAACTCAAAATAACTTTGACAAGCCTTTATACCACTGAAATCTAGATATCCTGCTCCACAAGTACAAAAGTACATTTACATCACAGTTTTGCTATGTCCACAGCAACTTGACACTCATGCATTCAATCTCGGAATGCTAATAATGCAATATTTATTACATTTACTATTCTGAGACGAATATGACTGTATAGTGTGTAACCCTATCAGATTCTATGACTGCTCGCAAATACAAAGACGTATCTCGAAGCTTAAGGTCGATCAGGAAACTTGATATATCATTTACGTCATTAGCTGTAAGTGAGCCCGAGTGCCTTGCGTATGTCTTCTGGGACAGTTCTCTGCTGGAAGTCTGCGATACACCTGATACATGCTCCCAGCACGTCAACGTTCTCCACAGGCTCACATTTAATTCTCATTTAACCCTCTCCATGCTGAAGGCAACCAGAGATGCCATAAAGGGATGTATCTGTGCCTAATCCATCAGGGACTGGGTTAATAAGCACAAACATTTGTACTTTTCACTATTGTGAACTGAAATTAGAACAGTTCAATTATTTTTTGCTTGTTATGAATTAGATTTTAGAGCCGCTTTCGATATTCTTTCACTTATATCACAGTTTGTCAGTTCAATGCACGAGGAAACCTGCAATATCCATGGCACTGAATGTTGCAGTAAACCTATGAGCAATGACTGGTACTTATAGACCAAGGATGTTATCTGGAGAAATAAACAGTAATCTGTATGCTAAATGACTTAATATTATGGGAAACAAAGTGA
Source organism: Lepetodrilus fucensis (assembly GCA_032361325.1). Lineage (NCBI taxonomy): Eukaryota > Metazoa > Mollusca > Gastropoda > Lepetellida > Lepetodrilidae > Lepetodrilus > Lepetodrilus fucensis. Next base: position 7,288 of record JAUTBV010159798.1, on the reverse strand, counting down.
GAGTGAATATGGAGTTTAATGTCGCTGCGGGAATCTTTCACCCATTTGTCACGATGGGAAACAAAGAATTCAGACTATAAAAGGAATTCTAACATGACTTGCGTGAATACCCTACAGTGATTAGTCAAAAAGTGCCACGCCCACGAAATCAGAGGGTGTCTATTCGCGATTGAAACACCTCTGATTTTAGAACTGTCTAAATTTTGAATTGAACACCTCGCGCTGCGCGTTCAGTGTTCAATTCAAATTTAGACGGTATCAATTTACGATTGATACTCTCTGATTTCCAAACAGTAGACCTTTATCCCCTAAATATATTGTTCATTATTGATAACATATATTTCATAATTTATATTTGTCACAATAAAATACATGTATAATTATTTTATACCCCCTGAACGACTTATCCCCTAATACAACAGTATTCACACAGTACAAATTCACACTTCCTCGTGTAAATAAAATGGCAGTAATGCTTGAATTAACTATTCACCATTTTATCTAACATTTATAAAGCGGAACAATATATTTATTCTGGCTTCATAAATAGATTTGGATACATAGAAACACGCTTTAGAAAAAGAAGCAAGACCAGTTTGAAAGTCTACTGCAGAAGATTTCCCTTGAAAGAAAAAAAATTGAAATATTTCATTTCATTCACTAACAGTACAGTGCACTGGTCGTGAAAAAGGAGAACTTAAAACTCAAAAGCTATAGTTACTTTCTTCCTCATTCAGTGAATGTACGACAATATACACGATATCTACGAGCTGATGCTGCACCAGCAGACAGGGACTGCATAATAAAGCTGGACTGCATAATAAAGCAGGACTGCATAATTCATGAGAGAATGCCGGCGGAAAAACTCACTGTTGCATATACTTTGACATACATTTCCACAAGTTCAGTCAAATAATTCAATGATAACACACAAATATATAATTCACTGATAACACACAAATATATAGTTAATAAAAACTGGGGTTTTACTCAATAGACAAGGTCAACACAATTCCACACATTTCAATGTGATATTTCTGCATGCAAATGATATATGATGGTCCAATAGTTATCTGCAATGTGTTGCTGAAAATACATATTAATGACAGGAAATTGTCAAAATGACCAAATGTATGACAATTTATTCTATTATATTTAAAGGAAATTAATGTGAGATATTATAATTGAATAATCCTGGGCGAGACCAGTACAAACGAACTAAGGAACGTCATATTGCCTTGGAATTTAGTAATTTCTTCCCATAATATGGAAAGAAAATATGTGCTAGCCATTTTCTCATCAACCATTCAAAATCATTATGAAATTATTCATGATTAAACCTTGTATGATGCCTTAAAATCTGTTTGAATGTATAAAAATATATTATTAACTAAAATAATTATTATTAATAGTAGACTAATAGTACACTGTAATACGATTATAATATTTTTTAAGTAATAAAAATAAAAACAACAATAACAGTAATAATATCAATAGTAGTAGAATAATAATAACAATAACAACAATAGCTTTCAATATAGATAAATATATTTGTGATGACAGTTTGTGCAGTAGCCAGCATCATGTACTAAGATTCACAGTGCGTGTCAGATTTGTCAATACCACTGGTAACCATGACTACAAACATGCAGATGGCAGCTCTGATTAATAAACTAAGACTGTACTGGATTTCACAGTAAACATATCTCTGTAAATAGAACAAATTCATCCGTATTTCTATGATGTGTGTGAGGCACTGAGAAATTTATAATATTATAATCTGTTTATGGTTTACGTCTACATTGAAGGGAAGGAAAACAATACGTAGCCTTAACAACAAAAGGATTCAAAATATATACACAATGTTTAGAAAAAACCTGTGCAGTATTGGGACAAAGAGTCTTAGAATTAATAATTGTAGACAGAAAATCAAATCAAAAGAATTGCGTGTTTTATATGCTAATTTGAATATATTGGCAGAGTGCCAATATTGCAAGTACAAGAACATCAACAACATATCCAATATGGCTGTTGTGTATCTGAGTAATGTATACATCCATGGAGGTTCTTGTATATCTACACAATAGTTAAACATTCAATGGACATCAGTACTATTCAAAACATATGTTCATCCACTCTGTTCATATAAACAAGCACGGAAAGTGATGATGCAACCCAGTGGCCAGGGAAATACACAGTAGTAGAAGGGAAGTAACTCTTACCTATCACTGTTTGTAAATAAACCATGTAAACAGTGACTCAGGCTGCTTGGAGATTGACTCAGTAGATGCAGACTATGACTATGCTTGCTAACAATAGTTGACTCAAATGATCAGATGAGTCAATGGGTTTAATTCAAGATAGACTAAACACATAGTTCGATTGTTATTGATTTCTGACAATTGGTGAATTTCCTCAAGAAAAACACCAACAATTTGTCATACCAGTGAGTCGATGTCTCAATAAAGGATAGACTGAACAGTCTGGTTGTGTTATTGAACTTATTTTAATTGGGAAGATTTATTTCTTTAAATTAGTTAAGATTATAATAAATAATCACTAGGAATGTAATTTTTAACTCACTAGTATGTAGTAGGAATGTAACAACTTGTACTGCATTTTAATTAGTGAGATGTGTATAAATAATACTTTTTACCTAATGGATGCAGTTGTGTGTTGCTATTTCTCAACAGATACAAGTAGATATAAAGCATTGAAATGAAACAGTAAATGAGGAGAGATTTTGTGAGTTTAGAAGTTGTTTTCTTGCAGGAATATAAAATATGCAGTTTGGGTGCAATATAAAAATCTAGATTGTGATAATTATCATAATTTAACAATTTTACTTGAACTCAAACTGATAACATTGGTGATATCAACAGTGAGTGAATATGGAGTTTTATGTCACTGTGGAAATCTTTCACTCATTTGGGAAAATAAGAGTCAATGCGAGTCAATGCGATGCAATCTTCCTGAGAACTGCTAAAAACCTAATTACATATGTATCAAATTATATAATAAGAAAGATAGGTCACCACCCTAACTGTCATCGCTATGTAAAACATTGGAAGAGTGTTAAAAACAATTCCTACCCGCATAAGTTAGTTCACGAAATTGCATGTAATTATATGGCAATGCACTCACTCTGTTTATAGTACCAGTCAGAATATATGTCCAGCATAAAAGTGTTCACTTTTATCTATTTAAAATACATAAAGAATTTAGCTATGAATAATGTACCCTCAGATGTATGTGCATGACTGTTTTATTTAAATTATTTATTCCAAAAGATAAAAATCGCTCATGAACATTCTAACTACCGGTATAATCAATGGGAGACAACTTTGCTAAATCCCACTGAAACATGCTGAAAATATTCCATGGAATTTCATGTATTTATAATCATTGTTTAATACCAGGTTTCTAAGGGTGAATGTAAGTTGTTAATAATTTAATACATAGAAAAGATAAGATATATGGCCCTACTCCTTTCTAGCTGTAATGTCTGTTCTTTCTGTCCTATGCGTGCGCAGTTGCCAAGGATCAACACCGCACAGTGTAACTGCGCATGCATCGGACAGAAAGTACAGACATTACAGCTAGAAAGGAGCAGGCCCATACAGTCTTTGGCAACCAGCATTATCATCTGGTCTTCATAGCAGTCTTCATCTCGCTTCTGTATTCACCAGCTGAAGTATCTACATACAAGCACTTACCTTAAAACTGAAATGATGAAAATATCACATATTTCTTCACCTGACATGAATAAGTATTCAAGTAATATGACTAACAAATTTCAAAGCTGTATATCTTGAATATTTTTGTATATTTATTATTGAAGTGAAGGGATTTATCAGATCGAATAATAGAATATTTTCATCAAAATGTATCAGTGTTTCAAAATTATATGAGAACAGAAATATGTGATATTTACAAACGCAAAAGCAAAAACAAATTTTAAAAATGCAAGCATATGAGGAATGGATTATTTTGTATTTTCATGAAAGGAATGTTGAAACAAATTACTTGGGTCATTACCCTACTCCTTCCAAATAAGCTGATAACATGAAACTGTAAAATGGTGCAAAAGTCATTTGAATTTATACGGAAGTGAATCAATGTGTTTTTTTTAATGAAAGCAATAAGAGGTACTACGGTATAGATTACTGTTGTGTCCCATATATGTGGACTCATAATAATAGCTATACTAGAAAACAATAAAAATATTAATAGATACAGATAACTTTAAAATGTAGCTGTTTTGTTCAGGAGAGAAAACTATCACATGGATGTCAACTTTCACAATCCTTGATCTATTAATAACAAAAACCTATCATATTTTCCATCTGAATCCAACAAGGAAACATTTGTGGAAATAATGTCATGACACTACTGACGTCAAAAACAATACTCATTATCGTCATTCTAAAAACATTCCTCTCACTGAAAATACAAAATATTCTGTAAGCGAACACATGACGGTGCTGCTATGTTCTTCATTGTCATCCCTGCCGTATTGTGAACAATTATAAGAATTATTATCAAACACTAACTAGTGAAACCACATATCGAGTACATCAGCTGTCAAAACATCTCCATGCTGGTCGTCACATCTTGTTGGTAATGTTGACTGCTGACGTAATATACTGCACTCCATTGGTTTTTGCTAACCTTTGCCTGACTGAACCACAACACAGAGTCCAGGGCCTGTGTGATGTTTTGAAGACTGAGACACACTGACACAATAGAGCATACACCGACTTTCACACAATAGTCAGGGCATGTCCTGGTTACGAGAGTGCTTGATCTACCTCTCAGGCTCTGATGTGGACAGATTAGTCAGCGTTGCAGCTGTTTATGTTTTCGTGGAGGTACACAACATGCCCCACTTTCACAAAGACCTATCTGTTAACCTTCTCCCTGCTGAAATTGTTCCATTGTGCATGTGTGAGGGGGTTAATGTGTCACTATGTCTAAATTTCTCCCTAACTTCTCCAACTTTGTTTGTGTTGTGTAGTGCAGTGGCTATGGAATTGGTGGAGTAGAAATGTGAAATATAACCAATATTATTAGTAAGGTGTATTACCTGATAGTTCACTAGTGAAAGATCTCATTAAATCTTGGATCAAAATCCAATGAAAAGCTAATATAATTGCTTTGTAAAACACTTTTGTACATTTTCGATCTTTACACGTCATTGGCAGCAATTTTTCAAAAATCCTTTTATAATTTTAGCAGTAATTCTACACCTCTTATACACATAGCTGTAGGTCATACATAGTTGGCAAGCTTTGATATTCAAACAACAACAGAGAGTACCTGTACGGTGCGGAGATTGGCGCTACTAGTATATAAATGTCCATATCATCATCAAACACTAAAATGTAAGCAATGTATTAGTGAATATGTATGTGTGGTGTGGTTATAAGGAAATTAATCCAATAAGTATAACAGTAATGGCTCTGCATTCAGTTTCTAGATCCCATCACCAGACGTAAGCTGCACGTACCTCGAGTAGGAAGGGTAGAACTGGGATGAACGTTCCGGTCGACTGACTCAGAATGTTGAGACATCGACAGCAGTGGAACCGCAGTGGAAAGTACCTCTGTGATGGCAGCAGTCTGTAGACAAAACACAGCAACATGTATTCAGTTCATAGTATTAGAAACATTGGGAGATTTCACAACAAGCTCTCGTATAATCTGTCCTATGATAGACGTTCATGCTGAGGTGCTAGGTAGGGGTACAGTAGCCACTCAATACTATAGTACTATGTAGTGAGTGTATTATTGTTTTACGTCACGGGTGGGAATATTTCACCCATAGGTGACAACTATAGTATTACTTAACATTAAGATTACAAATTAGATATGCAAGAAAAATGAAATAAGCATGGAGATGTGCATTGATTTGAAGGAAAACATATTGAGGTTTCATAGATATCAAGTGTTTTGTAGAGAAAAACACAAGCATAAAGTGAATGGATAGCATGGCTAACTGAGATGCAACACCAGTACTGTATCTGGCTGCATACTCTCCAGGTAGGTACTTCCCCAGGGAGTTTGGAAAAAGAAAATTTGCATATAATGCAGCTGTGAAATGGAACATTCTTCCACTCAATATCAAAACCTGTCTAACTCTACAGTCTTTTAAAACCAACATCAAAACTATGCTCTTCCAAAACAGTTTCCTATAACCCCGCAGTAAACTTTGAACAGCGCACAGAGCACTGTGTAATGGTGGATGACGCGCTTTACAAATGCACATATTATTATTATTATTATTATTATTAACATGAATTGCGCGCATATTGATCCAAGGTAATAATGTAGCACAAAAGGTGTACATTATGTTACACACATGTGCAAATCAAAATTCCTTCAACCTCATTAACTAGACTCCCTTCGAAACTCATTCACTAGACTTGGAAAAGAGTAAGTGAAGTATATGCACAGTAGCGTCAGTAGCCGTGGTGTACGTACTTGATAGTTCCTGTGATTGTCTGCGTGAGGGGGTACACGAGGGGCTGGAGGTCCTCACTGGGGTGCGACGTACTCAGCAGTGTCACCCACAGCTCTAGACAGTGCACGAACTGCCAGTTGTAGACCGCTTGACATGTCTCCTACAACACAACACATAATAGTCAGGATTCTGTAACTGAAGAATATAACCTACTATCATCTCATTCATGTTATAACATACCAAAGAAATAATAAATAATGCAAATTAGTAAAATTGTCACTATCCAAGGACTTTCCTATATTTGTTTTTGTCCCAGTAGGGGCGGGTTGTGTATTTGGGATTTAGAGCCACTTTCAAGATTCTTTCACTTATATCGTGATTCGTCAGTTTAGGGCTACAGGAAACCCATAGCACTGAATGTTGCAGTAAACCTGTGAGGATCTGTTGGTATAATATTGACGGAAAAAGTATAACATCATTGCCACTTTCACACATACGCACACACAAATGCATACATGTACACACACACTGACCTTCTTCTTGACAGAGATGGCGTTCCGGAGGTGTATGGCCAGCTGACGTATGTACACAAAGGCGTACTGGTAGGCGAGCACTGTGTCCAGTAGGAATATCTCCACCAGTGAGCGCTGCATGAAGTTGATGACCGGTAACGTCGTCGGAGACGTAAACTTACAGTTCTTTACATAGGCCATGTACAGTTGCTGAAACACAACGATTTAATATAACTTGTTGGTTGGTTGGTTTGGGGTTTAAAGTCACTTTCTAGAATCTTTCACTAATATCATGACTTGCATGCACATGTACT
>JAUTBV010159797.1:5016-24695 GCA_032361325.1 Lepetodrilus fucensis | reverse complement strand
GGACCGAGCACTTGGTTCGACTTATGCATGAATATCGACACACCAGAGCTCAACACAGTGGGAGTTGACTGTATATCGAAACACTTTGTTCAACAGCACTTACGAGTTGCCAATCTACCACCGAGACCATCTGGGCTGGCTGAGATATGATTTTAATGAGATTGGTTTAGGACAGGAGGAAACCTGCAATATCTGTAGCGCTGAATGTTGCAGCAAATCTGCAAGCACTGCCTAATACCGACAGACCTCGAGGATGATAACGGCATTGCCACAGTACAGACTGTGCATCATATCAATATCACATTAGAAAGAGCGAGTGAGTGAATTATTGCTTTACATCACAGTGAGAATCTTTCACCCATGAACATGACGAACATTAGAAAGAACTTTCGCAAACATGATTTATCCTAGATAGTTCAACAAATGACATGCAGAGTTATCCAACGACAAATGAGCAAGTTCTGAACATTTCTATTTCATGACTTCATTGCTCAGAAAGTGGTGTCAAGACTTGCGATAGCAAAGCAAATCCATGATAAAACTTACTATCACGAATAGCGATACAAATAACAAATGCTTACAATAAAATTGAATTATACTATTAGTCCTTACTTAAGTTCGGTATGTTTAGCATACTGTGAGAAAAAGCCTGGGCTAGTCTAATGTTATTCTATCCCCGACAAACATTTTACCCCTTAGATTAGAGTTAATAAACATCTTCACCGAGGGCGAAAAACATTAAATCATAATGATTAGATGTTGAAAGGGTTTCTGTGAAGTTGTATGATCTGTTTGGAATTGAATACCTTCGGTCCTAGTTTGAGTGGCAAGTATTTGACAACATATGTATATGTATTGTAAATGCATAACTAAAACATCCACCAGAAACTGTAAACATACGAGATGATGACCCCAAATTGGAGAGTTGCGAATATAAACAAACCAAAATTCAAAGAAATATAAATGCGGTAGAAATAGACAACATATCAATCTCCAAAGAAACAAACACCGTTACTACAAACAAGATAAGATGCACTTTCAACACATACTTCTTCAACTCTGGAGGATGCGCTTTACTCATTGTGATAAATGTGGATTGATGACGATAACTCTATTCGCGGTGTACACCAACAAAGCCAACGATCAGTAAACGTGAATGGAACGAAACCGGAAGTGCTAATATTGTACATTTTAAACTTTTCTAAAGCATTCTTTTTAAAGTTAGAATGGAAATTGTTAAATTTCGTGTTAATGTAACGCACTGTGGGGGTATAATATGTATTTATGTTTATTATTTTTTCTAGAAAATATATCCTACGTCATCACTTTATGTGCACAACTAATGCGCCATATTCCTAAACCACAGGAGAAGCTCATGCATTGGTAAATCCAAATATTCCGTTCTGATTGGTCACTGATAGACTTGTTAGCCAGTAAACACTAACACGTTTCATTGGGTGCTTGTAGAAGGTATTTAACTACATTCACCTGTCAAAGAAATCCAAAGTTGTCTTGGGAAACGGTTTATATAAACCCCAACTTCTTGTCATCTCGGAACAAAACAATCGCCTCGGCCATGTCCGATTCGCCATCGCATTTTCTCCTCTCTCTGACTCTGAGGCCAAAGTCGAGGAGGATTACACATGTCCAATCTCTTTCCTTGTGGTAAATGATCTCATGTTAGAAAAGCATCATAAGCTGATCATACACATCAATCTAAGATTACACAGATCACTGCATTCGCCCAAGTGAATGTTTCTTCAACCATGTCAACGTGTCCCTTCAAATTTTGGTTTCGTTTTGGGTGCCTCTGACATTGCGACTGGCAAAGCCTAATCTTATGTCGCATTCAAGATCATGGCATCTCTATATTACCCGACGTAATATTTATGGAATCACAACATTAGCCTTATAGGTTTAATTTTAGCAATATGATAAATCATGAAGGTATCAAATCAGATTATTATTTTTATTAATTAATGTATGAAATCAGATTATTATTTTTAATCAATTAACCAACAGTAACATATCCATAGTGACTATATATTTTCATTATCTATGGTGCTACCCTAAAATCATCACAAACCTTTATGCATGTTCGGTAAATGGACTGAATTGTCGGGTAGCAAATACTCTCCTAACTAACTAGGGCTGGTTATCGATATTAAAATCACTGTTATAAAATCGATGTTATAAAATATTAAAGATCGATAATCGTCAGCTCGATCAATTATCGATAAATATGAGAGAAATCACTTCTGAAGGAATGTTTGCCTTTTTATTACAATTTATTAGAAAAGAAAATGTTTGGAAGATATATGAGATAGGTTTACTGCAACATTCAGCGCTACAGATGTTGCAGGTTTCCTCCTGGTCTAAACTGACAAGTCGTGATATTAGTGAAAGATTCTAGAAAGTGACCCTAAACCCCAATTCATAAAAAAATATATACAATTAAACTTTAATTTGTACTCCATAAAAATCTGTTGATATTAAAGGCATAATATCACGGTTGATAATGGACACACAAATTTCGATCTGAGACTAATTACGCATGATTTGTTCACCCAAAAGTGTTAATTTACTGATGTACTTATCCCCCAGGACTCAATAGTTATAAAACAAATGCTATTTTATGTTAAATAAGGGAACGTTCCGCTATTTATCTTGTTTGTGATGCATTACTATTCTAAGAAAGAATTCGAACAAATATGATGTATTTAGAAGCAGTCTATCGGGGAGGGGGTTGCATTGGAGATTTGTAAACGACACAGCGGTGGAAAGGTTTTTGAAAGTACAAACATGATTTTATGTGAATGCACTTTGCAGTTATAAGAACTAGTCAAAAACAACCATAAATATCTGTGATATTATTCCTTTAAAAATGTGGATAATGATATGAAACACATTGATAATTCACCATAAAACAAGCCAAACTGTAATTAATTTGCTGATGGAAATAATATTACAACATTGTTTCTCATTTCTTATTTCTCAGCCTCTTTTCTTCTCTACTAGTAACTATAACTAGTCTTAGCATTCTTTTTTAATTGTATTGTTATTGTTGTTTTTGTTATCTTGAATAAAACATACAGCGCTATAGTTTGGCATGAAATGCATTGACACCCCTATTTCGTAGATTATCTCGGTACTTCATGGAATGAAAAACAAAACAAAAATCATTTTCTAATTATTTTGACCTAACCAAAATTAAAAAATTAAAGATATTGCACCAGTAATATCGAAAGAAGGCACAGGCAAATAGGCTGAAGTTGCATGTGCGGGTGTGTGAAGAAGAGCATCAGCACGTGCAAATCGAGCCTTTTTACCTGTTCTTTCAAACGTCGCCCCTCTGCATAAAATAATACTTACTCAAAATATTTGGTGATCGTTATATAAACAGATTTTTTATTACTGGTGCAATATTTTTAATTTTTAAATTTTGGTTAGGTCAAATGAAATAAGAAAATGGAGTTTTGTTTGTTTTTCGTATTCAGCCATAGCAAACGCAAGCATGAAACACCACTGGGCCCGAGATTACAAAACGTTTCTGAGTACGATTTCATACTCAACTCAGAATCTTGTTCATAAAATGTCATGTGACATCATAACCTTAGACTCACAGCATACACAGGCTCATTTGCAGAAGATGGTTGATGTAATGACTTACTGGGAAGTATTTGATACATTTCTTGCAAGTTGAAGTCGTGTATGGTTTTCCATGTCTGTCCATCTTTGGTGAGGCTGAGTGCCACTCTCTGACCAGGGTAGTCGTAGCTCTCCAGTACCTCAATAGTCTGCTGATTACTCTTCTGGAAAAACACATGACAACATACTAGGGGTACCACCATTCGCCTATCTCGCGATATGATAGGTATCATGATACCAGGCTCACGATACGATACGTATCGTGATTCAATTTTAAGATTTTCAGTAATCATGTTATGTGAAGGTCATTATTTCTTAGTAGGCCTACACATAAGTCAGTCATGAAGAGAAAATTTGAAAACAATAAGTTTTGTTAGTAAAACACTTAAAATTCTTGTGAAAAATACTGAAATGTAACTTTTTAAACTCATTAAGAGTGGAAATAACCTGTTAAAATCAGGAATATTGTGAAAACAAATCAATCTGAATAAGTATTTTAAAATCAATTTACATTAAAATTATGAATCGATTCACAAACACAGAATCGCATATCATGATATAAGAGGTACAATGGCGATTCATCGATGCATCAGTGAATCATGACACCCCTACAACATACCATTGACCATTGACCATGAGCACAGTGGTCTAGAGGCAGGGAGTTTGCTTCGTAACCTCTTATTATATACATTTATATGTATACATTATATGTAAGTTATACATTTTTTGAAATGACACCTAGCCAGCTACTCTAACAAGTTACCATGGTTACGTGGAGCATGTAGTCAGTGGTAGCCCCCCATATATTAGTTTTAGATACATATAGTAACTTTTACAATATATCATATAAAATATAAAATATAAAATATAAAATAGTAATTTTCCCGATCATATTATATCATAGTTTTATATAAAATAGTAATGTTTCCTATCATATTATATCATAGTTTTATATAAAATAGTAATGTTTCCTATCATATTTAACAAGTCATGTCCCACAATATCAAAATCATAATTTTATATGAAATAGTAAGTTTTACTATCATATCATATATCATATGAAATAGTCATTTTTCCCATCATATGTACTGTAAAAGACTTATATTACATGCAGACTTATATGACACGCTATAGAATCAAAGTCTGCGTGGAAAAGGTTTTGTGGCAAGTGCCTGTGATTGTGACAGGGGTACAGTCGTCAACTTACATGTTGGATATTAACTTCTACTCTCATCTCGTACCGGTCAGCGAGAGATGGAATCGGTCGAGACTTGGGCATCGGTGCAGACATAAATGCAGGTCGAACTACAGGAAGAGGTGTCGTGCATGAGAATGTAAAATCTGCATTTGCTGCACCAACAAGGGAGATAATCCAAATGACTGTCAACATGATGACCTCTTGATGTGGATTTCTTCAACACCTAGTGAAACAAATAATTCCATTTGAATACTTTAATTACATAAGGCAAAAATAAATAATAATGTACTTATTCTACTCAGATTTATGTTATATTACCTTTAAACGTTGACCTACATAGCGATCTAGCGAAGCTTTACCTGAAAATAAATACATTTGTTTTATTAGTACTAAATATACAACCAGTTACCACATGTCTCAATATTACACTAGTGAAATTTTAATATTTATTAATTGTGCACGACATATACTTATTGGTGCCAGTGGTCATGAAAGGTTATTTGGACCATGTTCAATGATTAGAGTTACCGTAATTACTCTAATAATTCAAACATGAAATTTCTTTATTACATTTATTAGAAAAATACAAAATAAATGTAAATGCTGTGTTCATATAATTAGGGACAGCCAAGTTAAAGTACAAAATATAGTTTTCAGATTTTAGTCTTATAACCATAGGAAATTGAGATTTTGCAGTACCAGTATATTACCAACTCATTCAGGTTTTACTGGAAATGTAAACTGCAATGGAACTCTACCTATCTTGCAGCAATGAAAAAATATTTGGAGGTATAAAAGCGATTATATGTATTTGTATACTTTAACTCCAATTCGGTCCAAAACAACAACTTAATCTGCGCTATTATGCCTTTAATTATCTACTGTTTGTCATGATGATACAGTTAATTGAAAGAAAAATATTTTAGCTCAATTTCTCTTGAATCATTGCATGTTGTGGCATACGCTGCACGTTTGACCCAAATAACACATTGAAACTAGAGCAGGAAGTTTGATGTTAATATCTTGTGCACTCCAATAACCCTTCAGGTATTTAAAAATAAATCTACATGTATACCGTAGATGTAGCCATAGGCCATTCCAGTGTCAAAATATATGTACATATACACACGCAGTATTATGAAACTGCAAACAATAGTGTGAATTACTTGCTATTTCCTACTTACTACCAGTATATCTCCTCATGTTTTAAAAATCACAGAAAACTTAGAAGTGGCCCCAAGGTTCTATTTTTTTTTTATTGGGGACATATGATCTGGTTAATAAGTTAATTAGCAAATATGAGTAGGACTAGGTACTAGTATATCAATAGACTAATACTAACTGCTATCTCCACGATTCTTGTAATGTAATGTAATGTAATGTAATGTAATGTAATGTAATGTAAGTACAGTAGACCTCTCACCACAAAACTGTACAGTATTAATGAAAATGTTTTTGAAGCCTGTAAATATTATCATAATTTACATAACTTTAGGAATTGTCTCCTGAATTGTGTATTGAAGCTTATGTTAATCCAGCTGGTACTGTACCCATCATAAAAGGTTCATAATTTAGTCACATACCGGTAGACCAACACTTACATACAAGTCAAGGTGATTGTTTATAGCACACAATAGAAAACAAACACATAGATGACTAAACAACATTGCTATGCATACACGCACACAATCAGAGTGAGTGATTATGGAGTTTTATTTCGCTGTAGGAATCTTTCAGCCATTTGCGACGACACACAATCACAGGTAAACAGACAGATACAGACCCACTTAAACAAGTACATGCATAGAGTCACATAGACACACACACAGACAGACAGACAGACAGACAGACAGACAGACAGACAGACAGACAGAGAGAGTGAGTGAGTGAGTGAATATAGAGTTTAACGTCGCTGCGGGAATCTTTCACCCATTTGCGACGATGAGAGAGAGAGACAGACAGACAGAGAGAGATAGAGAGACAGACCGACAGAGAGATATAGATATATAGAGAGAGACAGACAGATACAGACTGAGATAGAGAGAGAGAGACAGACAGACAGACAGACAGAGAGAGAGAGAGAGAGAGAGAGAGTCACACACACTCACGCACACTCACACACACACTCACACACACACACACACACACACACACAAGACTTACTGTTACCATGTGTCCATCGAAGCCCAAGGTTTAACAAAGCCAAGGGGTGGCTACGGGTGGTAAAACCTCTTCCAGGTATACTACATGTACAAACTATAATACAGGCTCAATATATCCGAGGTGTATTACCGCAATCGATTACAGCGCCACTAACTGCCTTGGAAAGTATGCTTGCTAGGATTGTTGTAGGTCAGTGAAGCGTGCCGCCAGTAAGTGCCTAGAGTTGTATACACAAGGAAGAGCTGTACCAGTCTGACATGCTCCACTGACTCCGTGATAGACATCCAGGTATACAGCTCAGAGCTTGTGGATTTCTTTGTTTCCCCATTGAATATTTTGTGTTGATCAGAATATATAAAAAGAAATTCTAGAGCGTAACTACGCCCCCAAGCACACATATACCACACTTAATATACTATGGTAATAGATGCCAATTAAAGTAGAAATCAGCCCTGAGTGTTATTATGTGTACTGGGATTTCACTTTAAGATGTATAAAGTCATCTCCTCACAGTATCACAATACAAATATTAAGGCCATAGTTATTTGATTAGTTGGTTTACGGATCCGCCAACCAGATTTTTTTCATTTTGAAATAAAAATAAAATTATTATTATTATTTTCCGCCGACCCTGTCTAGTCCATAGAAAAATTATATAATAAATTGTAAAAGAAAAAGTATTTGTTAGAATACACTGTACATACCAAAATAATTTTAAAGGACGTTTATTTACATTTCATTCTGTCAAAAATAAACCATGCACATGTTTTTTCCTAAATACATCAAATGTTTTACTACATATTGTTTTGTTTTTTAGCACTAACTATATTTTTTGGCCAATGTTTTCCAAATTAAAAATAAATTTGCAGTAAAACTTTACCAGAAAGCAGATAGACATCATGTCAACTGAATGTCACTGTTTAGATACAACACACCTTTGCCATAATTCCGATCGGACCCATTTCATATTTTGTTATCAGGGTTTGCTACTAAAAGGGCAAAGTAGTACGGAGAAATGTAATTGGGAAAACTCGTTTAATTTTCGACTTCACATCAAATATTCCAAATTCGGTGCAGTGACATGATCATGATTTGAATGCATGAACCTGTCGGGAAACAAATGACCTGCTATCGATAAATAAGCTCATTTTAAGTTTATTTGGTTAGGTGAACAGGACGATGCAATGTTGACATGTGACTTCATCCACGTTACACCATGTGCGAGAAACCTGTGCAATCCGTACAGAGAAACCTGTGATGAGGCCTTGCCAATTTCAAAACAAATGATTGTTACATTCGCCAAGTAAAATAGCATTTCGTGCATTTTCATCCCTGAAAGCTCAGATTTTTGCAAAAATGTCTTTATATCACATATATATGACCAATAATATAAATGAGCATAGGTAAAATCCCCTATGTGTATGAGTCGCTTTAACAAATTAGCAATCAAAGTGGATGTGGAAAGGATTTCCAACTCGCTGAAGTGATTTATCTTTCTCTTATTATATGTCGTAGATGGGACCCTATTTGAATTTTTTAATACAATGTAGAATATATTTAAAATAAAATGACATTAAGAAAAAAATATATACAAAAATACATACCATATATACCGTACATATTTAAACAAAATAATGACCTGCTTCAAGTACATGTACCTGTGATATGACGCAGTATTTCCGCCAGGTCTCTAACATATGCCCGATAGGGGCAACTTAAATTTGTACTGCAGGCAACCTACTATTTAATATTTAGCACCTTTGGTGCCTTTGCAACTTGCCCTGACTTATTCTGCGGGCAAGTAACTCAAAATGTTAGTTTGGAGTGAGTGAGTGAGTGAATATATGGAGTTTAACGTCACTGCAGGAATCTGTTAAAGTTTGGAGCCCTGAAATTGCCAATGCAAAAATACAAGTAATCCCTCAAAGTTTGTCCTCCAACTTCTAAACTTAAATTAATGTGGGACATCAACTGAACATGAATTTGATGAAAACAATCTCCACATTCAGGGCTCAATTTAGCGACTAATTTGGGAGCCATGGCGACCTAATTTTACATTTAGCGACCATTATTTCATTTATTTTAAGTGTTTCTGGCTATGCAGGAACCAAATGGCTCCTTGAAATTTGTTTTTAACTTTGTGTAATGATTATAATTAGGGTAGGTGCAATTAATTTAATTAATAATTAGCAAATAAAGATAACTATAGATATAGCAAAAATAATTTGAAAAAACAAAACAATTCACACTGATTAGTGACTAATACACTGACTAATGACCTCTTACAAAGGTGATCTAAGATTGCAACTTGAAATTCATAGAGGGGCCATTATTCCTGAATTTCACCAAATTCCATCCAAAATCATGCATATATAGCTCATTTATTAGTTCTAAGTGACATGCAAATCTTTCACAATCTAGCTATAGTTTTAACTAATGCTACCAATGTTTATAATAATATTAACTATTCATAGTCAGTTTACCTGCCAGACATGCACTGCACTCTCTTCAACCAGCTGTCAACTCGCTCTGTTCAAAAGTGGGTACCAATATAAGGGGAGTAACTCTTGGCGGTCTAATATGTTTTCGTGCAAATCAGCGCTTCCTTCACTTGCGTGTCTCACGGTAAAGACATGCCATATTTTTGTTTACAATTTAGGCCTAATTTAATTTATTTTTCTTCTTTATCTCTTATTTCTTCTTCGGGGAACAATTATATTGTTTCCACTGACAGTTGATACATGATGTAGGTACATAATATAATGATGGAATAGGCGATTTGTGAAAATATTAGGCCTAGATATCTATATGTTTTCTTAACCTGATTTATATTACTAGCCATATCGGTTATTATATTGATAAGTATAATCTTTAATAAAATATATCGCATAGGCCTACACTAGCTATTACCAGTACAGCTAGGCTATAGGATATTATTGCACTTATAATATATTGGGCATAGGCCTACTATATATACACATCGGATTACATTGTATGTGCGACTATTAGGCCTATATTGAGCTAAATCAATGTGTCTGGACACTTTTTAAATTATTGTTTGTTAAGTTGACGTTATTAACTACTTATGGTTTATAATAATAGGCCTAGGCTAAATAGTTCTGTCGATCAGCTGTCTTCTACAACGTTCATAAAACTGTATTTTAAGCATTAATTTACGGCATTGCAAAAATAGGGGGTTTAATCATGTAGCCTATGTTTCGGGGGAACAAAATCTTGTCCATAATAATGTATACATTCATGTGCACAGAGTTCAGTATACATGATAGGCCTATAATGAAAAGCCAGCACTGCATGTATATATATGGTACCATATATATAGGCCTATAGGTACCATGTACTTGTCACTTTAAGTTATCAGATTAGTCTGCCTATGTACATGTATAACCAGCTGATAACTCTGTCTGGACCATAACATTCGACAAAGACTACTTGGGTGACTACTGTTAATTATATATTCCAATTTGGCCAGGACGACCCGTGTTGGTTTGCTATAGCTACCAGTGCTGAAGTAAGTGGTCAGGTGATTTTGTTTTCTAGTTAATTCGTATATCTACAGTATAGATACATTAAGTACGTCATAACACCAACATAATGTGCATAGGCTATATATAATAGCACTTTGACATAACAAAATAATTATATATATATATATATATAGGTGTTTAATATAACGATAGATCGAACTATCGATAGATCGCGATTGTGAGTGGTCTGATAGTAATACATAGCTATAGGTAGTATATAACTTGTGTGAAAACATATACCAATGTAGCTTATGCAATTGTGTGTGAATACATAATATAAAGAATCTTTATTTTCTTACATTAAACCCATGTCAATCAATGAGCCAAATATATGCAGTCAGATTTTCATTTCAGGCATTATGACTCTGTGAATTAAAATTGACTTTAAAAAATAGTCATTTTACTCATTGCTTGATTTTAGACATTGGCTGTAGCAAATACATGTATATATGTATGTACTCATGCAGGCGCATATATCTAGGGGTAATGTAATGTGGAAGCGCTAGTATAAGCCTACTGTAACTGTAGGCTACTATAATATTATATGCTTATTATTATTTTTTTAAATAACGCAGTTTATACCGTTAGGTAGGAAATTGATGTGGAAGCGTCTGCGTATCTGCTAATACAGCTATACTCGCCTCATCCTCGAAAACGCATTCTTGACTACATTAGTATAGTCATAATGGTCTGTGTTTTCGAGGATTACTATATATTTCATCATATGCATGAACACACGATTTGACTTCCTATATCATATAGACATCACATACATGCACGACACACAGTGACACAACTTGTAGTCATTCTAATCAACTGAGCAAAATTCCTCATCCTAATTTAATTCATTCATTCCGAGGTGTCGTACGTATATGTACGATTTAGGTATACAGTAAAAGAGTAAAATGAATAAAATGGATTTTTTGTATTCAAAATGTTTTGGTAATGAAGCTACGTATATATAAACGTAGGCCATACATGCAGTATTGACGTATACTACTCAAAATTTGCTAAGGATCGTACCATTTTGGTAGGAAAAGATTATTCAATGACACCCCCTCCCCCGTAATTAGTGATCCCTGGCAAAATTTGAGTACTAGTATATAGTAGGCGTTGCCGTTTGGCCAATTAGAGGTAGTTAATTATAGGCACGTAATTAATTTGATTGAGTGTACACAACGCACGAAATCCACAGCGGTAGGATACAGTTAATTAGATCCACAGATGGATTTATAATGGCCCTATTTACTATAAATTACGAGATGAAGTAGGCCTATAATGTAAGCCTACGTCTAGTCCCCAACCCCACACAGTTATTGCACATATTACATATTAATAATTCACTTCCAAAACAATCTGACGGCAGCTGGATTTCAATGCGTACCAAGAATAGAAACTTTCATGATAAGGCTGAAATGAGTCAAACATTTCCGAGTTATCCGATATCTGTTCGTCCGCGGACCAGCAGAGTGTTTTCACACCCAACCATCGACAGTTGTGTGGATAGTAGCACTAGCCCAACAAAACAAGTACAGGAACTTTTGGTGCTTTTAGAATGGGACTCTCGACACGAGAAGAAAAGTTGCATTTTATAAAACAATGAAAAGGATTTTACCATGGCTGCTAATTCTAAAGGAGATGTGGAATTTACTAATTCTCCAAAGGTAGCCAGCAGCAGCGACAGCGACTCTAGCAACACCAGCGAGGAAGAGCGGCTACGACGTTTATTTCAAACGTGTGATGCGGACGGAGATGGCTTTCTTGACGGGTGAGGGTTTTAGGAAGATTTTTAGGGGATTTTCCGGAAATCTTGTAAATTGCAAAATTGGCAGTCTGCGTGTCATATGACATTCCGTGCGTACGTTCACGTGATATATGTGTTAGCATCGACGTATATTATGCAACTATGCGAATTGATGTGCTGTGATGAACATCTCGTGCTATATTTGACATCGGATGATCAGCTTGAAATGTTGGTCAGAAATTGAGAAAGTTTAACTTTAAATTACTGATAGACTGTATCGTTTAAATATTAATTTTAAATTACTTATCTTATCGACATCTACTGATCAATTTGAAAATAATCTTACATGACTTTCTGTTAAAATAGTCATGCTGAAACTGATGAAGTGCTCCTTTAATGGAAACATTGACACATTGTATTTACACCTGATTACCAGATGAACATTTAGTAACAATTATCAACATTTAAAATGAAATATACTTAAAGTAAATACTATGTTTGAATATTTATTCACATTGTATCAATACGTGAAGCTGACATGGGGTATATTTAGTGGTATCAATTCCTTACAACTCCCATTTTGCAACAATGTTTACATTCAACTATTTTGTTTGGAGTTTACTACAACTTAACAACTACAACATGTGCAATGTGAAGTGTATTCAATGGTCATTCAAAGAATAATGTTCAGCCAGGTATGAAAAGAAAAATATAATGTTATTAAAAAGAGAGTACTAGAAACATTTAGTAAACTTTTGCATATCATTGCATAATCCACTACATAATAAATCCATCATTTAAAGCTCTATCTTGTCAAATTGATGTGGAATATATCAATGCATGAATATTAATAACAAGATATCATGCTAAATATTAATAGGGTAACACTAATCATGATTTTAGTGATTAGTTTACTTGTATTATATAGAACTGTAGTTAACATCCTTTTTAACATGCATATCAGCATACATGTCTAAAGCTTTGTCAATATCAAGTGTTATAACTCAACCATAATACAAAATATGTTTAGGCTATTAACAAAATTCTTCAATTCTTGGGGGGGGGGAGAGAGAGCGAGAGAGAGAGAGAGAGAGAGAGAGAGAGAGAGAGAGAGAGAGAGAGAGAGAGAGAGCGAGAGAGAGAGAGAGAGAGACTGTACTGGTGTACCTTTTATTGTTGTTACATTTTCACTTACTTTTATTACCCCACCTTTACACATGGAGTATTTTATAAAGAAGTGTAACTTGCATGTGTTTATTATTGATTAGATTAATACAAGTTTGATATGTACCCCATTGAGAAAGAATTTAAGAAAGACATTTATCTTTGTTATCCTTTTGTTACTTTTTTTTGTATATATCATGATTAATTACCTCCCTAATAGAAACAATTTACCTGTAATATTTTATGTAATTGAAGACAAACACCAAAATTTACAAATTAACCTTATAAATTATAATCACGATAATATTACCAACAATAGCATCAGCAACAGCAGCATACAACAACAACAACAATACTAGCAGCAGCAGCAACAACAACAATAATAACTACATACGGAACTATTATCAGATTTTACCATGTTTTCTGGTATATTGCATGTCAGCATTGAGCATTCTGAGTATAGTATCTTTCCACATCTTCAACATCTTCCTTCTATATGTGTTTATTCTTTATTAATGCATCTGCACATCACACAGGTTCTGCTAAGAAAATATCTCACAGATGCTAGTCATCTATACTCGCTCAAGACTCCAGTTCTATGTGGTATGACAGAAAGATAATTTAAACAATGGTAAAGGTCAGACTACATATGTCAGGGTCTACATTCCACCTTAAAAGCTTCTAAGACAACAACTGATGCTGAGTGATATTTGATGTGAAAACGTAACTGAACAGAAAGAAAAAAACATACTGTACTGTAGCTTGGAATATTTGGTGTGGCATTTTTCTAAAATATAATTAGAAAAGGAATGAGCATTTTATTATTGTTTGGATAATCTTTATTTGTAGCACATGTTTTGAATATTACAACACAATTACAGATAACCCAGAATATTAGTTTGATGTTATGATTAGAACAAACTGATAACAATTAAACATTGTCCATCTAGAAAACTAAACAGCCTAAACAGCCTACTTAACTCTTTAGGTAACCCTACAACCCTGGCCACAGACTATCATTGCTGTAAGGTTAGAGTTACCATAGCCATGTTAGCATGGTTAGAGGTACACACTTTACAGGATATCACAGGTTACTTGTAAGAATTATACCTATGAACGTAATGATCTGAATTAAGCCATGTACACCACAGACATATGTTTGATAGACTGAATTGTTGATTTAATAGAAATAATTCATATTTCATACAATTTGTTAATGTTTACTTTTTAAATTTTGTTAACTTTACAGTTTTATCTTATTGTACCATAATAGTTAAATTTCCTCGAATTTGATTGGTCTAGATGTTTTGAAAAGTGTGGGTTAATCTCATTAATCACCCCTAATCATCAATCAACTAAATAAACATCTAGGTGAATTTTGTATGATCCTAATATAATATAAAGACAATGTCTTGAATGTTTCCTGTAGACAATCATGCTATAGTCTAATAGAATCAAACCTAGAGACTTAGCATGACAAGGATCACCAATGGTGCCAATCGTCGCATGTGCATGAAACATTCCTACTGTGACTTTTGAAAGCATAAAATCAAAGGCTCAAAGGTACAGGTCTGTTCATGATAGTTATTTATTATGATATCGGAATGCCAAATGCTGTTCCTGTATAATACAGGAAGAATTCCGCAGCCTGTTTGGGTTTTGCATGTTTAGTCCAACTGTTTTCATCCAGCATTGGCTTGTTGTAGACCACCAGTTGACTAGGAACGAACAGACTGTTTACCCATGAGAGACTCAATGCACGATGACGTGTTAGCAGATAGCATCAGAGCTGCCTCTGTGTTAAAGCTATCTTGACTGAAGGCATGGATGAGACGATGTGCTAGACTAGATCTATACGTAATTGTGTGCTGTAATATGTTAGTATGACGATGTACTTAATGAAAAGTTGAAAAGGAATGTCTTTTTCCTCTTTTTCTTTTGGTCAATCCCGAAGGTGCTCTAACATATATTGCGAAGCCGTTCAAACATATTTTGATGGACGTTTAATAACAAACATTTGTCAGACAATTGGACCCATGACAGCCATCATGGAGGTCGATCCGTGTCTAGCTCAGGATGTTCTCGGTCTAATCAAATGCTTTTGGAAATCATTATAAATACACGTAGCTCAAGATTCCTCTAGCCTTCCCTGCTGACCATAAGATAGTTTTTATATGGGTATGTACATGATGACCCCAAAACATAACATTTATTCTGTCCGATGTAACTTATGTTTAACCCTCTCCCTGCTGGAGGCAACTGGATATGCCCTAAAGAGCAGTGTCTGCGCATTATCCAGCAGGGAGAGGGTTAAATACACAAGGCATTATCACACATGAACATTTCTGTATGCAGTTAGTGAAAATGAATAATTATTAAGTATATTTTATTAATACAGACACATTTGAACATGTTTTGTGTGAATGAATGAAATAGTGCTTTACGTTTCAGTGGGAATAATATTCACTCATCTGCGACGACTGTTTTGTGTGAAGCAAACAACAGAACTTGTTGTATTATATATGTACTATTCTAACATTCAAGTTCATCAAGTGAACAAAAAGTTTCAAGGGTTAACCACATCCACCTGAAATTTAGCGTCCTAGTCCTACACACCTGCACGCTGGGCATTGTAGCCGTGGATGGTTTGATAGAGCATCCAAGCCATCATGTTCAAATTATCAGCTATTAACCCTCTCCATGCTGGAGGCAACCAGAGATGCCATAAAGCAAAGTTGCATGTGCCTAATCCAGCAGGGAGAAGGTTAAACGATTAAGATTTTTCACCACTGTGAATGGTAATCATGGTAATAGGTGGTATCATGTTATACCTGGGCTGTTTTAGCATGGCATCCGTTCTCTGCCCTGTAATTATCATATTAGAAGGATTATGAAGACTACACATGGGATTAATCCACCTGAAATAGCCTGCCTTGATGTTGAGGCATTGGATGCACCTAGAACACTGTCATTGAGACTCGCTTGGCAATGCAAGAAAGCTTTTGTGTGCATGATAGAATATTGTGCGATAATTTAAAAAAGATTTAACCTGTTCATTGATCAACAGGTGGCTGTTGTTTGTGTGTGATGTCTGCATGCATGGGAACATATAAAGGGATATTTTCGGTGAATGGTTGTGCAATGATAGAATGTTTGGACTTTGGAGCCAAAGGCCATGGGTTCAAATCCCATTCCAGGAGCCTGGAATCAATGTTTGCGAAAGTTACCTTTCTGATGCGATATAGATTTGAATATGCTGACTGTATATATTTGTTATGATAATAATTTAACTTAATCATTCTGAACTAATTCGGCTAGAGGACACACATCAGCTACATACTCAATTTGATGTGGGAAACTGGCGAACTTCAACTACTGTTTCAGTATAAATGGAGAGAGCTGCAGATGTTCTTTAAATATCATCATTACATAGCCTCCTTACGATACAGCGGCTGTGCAAGCAGGCCTGATACGTGATAGTCACTGACGTGTAGTTGTATACCACATTATCATCTGCATCTACATTACAAAAGAGAAGCTCTGAGGAGTCGAATCTTCCTCCTTCCTCGTAATAAAAGATCTCATCACTGCATGCCAGCTTAACTACTGGGCCAGACCTCAACTAATGGGCCAGACCTCAAACTACTGTGTCAGACCTCAACTAATGGGCCAGACCTCAAACTACTGGGCCAGACCTCAACGAATAGGCCAGACCTCAAACTACTGGGCCAGACCTCAATTAATGGGCCAGACCTCAAACTAATGGGCCACACCTCAAACTACTGTCAGACCTCAACTAATGGGCCAGACCTCAAACTAATGGGCCAGACCTGACCTCCATTGCACACTGTTCCACAGAACATTCAGTCATTCGTACTATGAGAGTTGTAAAACTCCTTCCAAAGCAAATCCATGCTAATGTAAGAGTTAACTCTCATAGCACTACAATTGTTCTGTGGAATGGGCACCTGAACTAATGGGCTGGACCTCAGCTACTGGGCCAGACCTCAACTAATGGGCCAGACCTCAACTAATGGGCCAGACCTCAAATTATGGGACCAGACCTCAACTTATGGGCCAGACCTAAACTACTGGGCCAGACCTCAAGTAATGGGCCAGACCTCAAATTATTGGACCAGACCTAAAGTAATGGGCCAGACGGGCCAGACCTCAACTATTGGGCCAGATCTCTAGGGGCCCAGCCTCGGCTAATGGGTCTAGTGCAAAATCTCATTTACTGGACCCAACATACTGGACCCAAGATAATGGGCCAGACATACTGGGCCCTATGTGCTCATGTACTGTACTGGACTCGGCATCAAGGCCCTGGAATAATAGTAATAAATATAATAATAAAACTAATATTTGTATAGTGCAAAAATGCAGCATAACACTGCTCAGATGCGCTTTGTGTGAGTCTGAGTAAAATGGAACAATTGTCAGAAGGCGGAAGCAGAAACTGTCTAATTGTCAAATACGTGTTTGAAAAGCATTTGTTTTAAGGTTGGTTTTAAAAGTATCGAGTTCATTAAATGCAGAGTACTTAAAGCTACTGTATCTGGCCCCAAGATAACAAAACCTTTTTGACTATGACTTCATGCTCAAATCAAAGTTTTGTTCATAATGATATAAAATTTGAGCATTAATATGAAATCATACTCTGAAGGTTTCGTAATCTCGGGTACTGGCCTAATCTGCCACTGAGTTCAGCCTACTCGAGGGCCATGACCTATTCAGCTATGTGAAGCCACTGGGATGAACTTGTTATAAATAACCTATTATCTGATGATGCCATCTAATCAGCTAATTAATAGGAGTGGTAAATGACATTGGGATGTAAAGCAGCTCATCGAGTAGTATCATATATCTATCTGCAAATAAAGCAAAACTTATTTTACAGTATTAAAGTATATATATATATAATATTATGTAAATGATAAGACTATTTCTCAGGACGTAAATCGCTGAATTTATCACTGAAATTCGCCTCAGGTGTGCAAGAACCATAAGCTTTCAACTGTTCAAAGCCATTATAAATGTATACAACTGTGGAAGTTGAAGATTGAAAATTGTCATCATAACCATTACAGACTTCATTTTGTATTCAGGCCTTCTAAATGTTGAAGTAGAATAAAGCAGTGTTTTTGCTGCCCATCGGCAATTTTCCGATTTATTTTTCAAATGTCCAAAATGGCATGTTTAAAATACATATATTATTACGAAAATGTCATTCAGGACAATTGTCTGAAACAAAATTTATTGCAGCTGAATCACTGATAAAGTATATTCATGTTAGAAATATTGAACGTATTTTCAGCAAATATCATTAGATTAATTGAATAGGCAAAGGAAGCATTATGATGCACTTTTCTTGGTTAAATCCACTCTTTGTTATTGATTGGCACATGGTTTCGTATTTCATGCTCACACCAGTATTGGAAACTTCCTGTGTTCTGTAAATGTTGTATGAGCGTATTACTTGCTTGCTTCACAGCATATCGTTTTTATAGTATTTGATTTTTGCATTAACATTCCACCAGAAATTGTGCCAATTTAGAGAAACTCGTAAAAATTCTGATTGATCACTGGACAAGGGGAGTTTGATGGCAGCATTCTTTGATTGAATGAATTGATGCACGAGAAAGTTGGAGAATTTCAGATACTGTCGGAATAATGCATGTTCCAAATGATAACCCGTTACAGTCGGAATGGTGGGCAAGGAAAAGTTTTAACGTGAGTTGTTATGTTTTAAAGAGGCCGATACCAGATCGATGTTTGATTATTCCAGCTGTATACAACTCTAGAAGATACAGGAAATGCAAATGAGAGATCGCTTCCCCTTTGATGTTTTCATTGTCATGACCTCCGCCAGCGAGATTCCGTGGAGATTCCGTTGAGGTTCCAACGTTCAATGATCACTGACGATGTTTAACTGGACAGGGCATTGGAGAGATGATCATTGGGAATAGAATATGAAAGGGATGCTGACAAATGCGAGAGGAATATGGATGTTATGTATTATGACGGCTTGCTCAAAGAGTGCATGTGAAATGGCATTCAGTGTTACATGAGGGAAACATTGGATTATGTCATTGATGAGTCAGTTGTTTGTGCAAGAAATGTAATGATGTTACCCACTTTGAGTCAGTTGTTTGTGCAAGAAATGTAATGATGTTACCCACTTTGAGTCAGTTGTTTGTGCAAGAAATGTAATGAT
>JAUTBV010159754.1:0-10130 GCA_032361325.1 Lepetodrilus fucensis | reverse complement strand
AACTATTATTACGTTAAAGTACTCGGACGCAAGCGTCCTCGTCCTTTAAATATAATAGTTCAGGGCGAAACTATACTTTAATACAGTATATATAGGGGTAGACCGTACTCTAACTCTTAAGTAAAAAATCACTCTAAAACTAATATATAGAAATGTCACCCAGCCGTTTACTACTACCACTATCTGGTATTGTATCATGTTATTATTATATATTAAAATACTATAATGTATACAATGTATAAAATAATAGTTTTTATAATATTTGTTACTATGATACGATCCAGTGGAAAGTGTCTTATGAATGTAGCGTATGCACAGGTACCTGTCCTATTGAAACGCCTGGTAGTATAATACAGACTCTACTACGTGGGTATCCACTATTATGAACCTGTGATCTAGGCCTATTATACAAGACGGTTTTCTTGACATAGATGAATTATTGTAAGCCTCGGAGAAATTAAGTCTTGTTCCACGAAGGAGCGTTTTTACTATATTCTCAGTTATACCGTTTGCTAACTTAATTCTATACCTTCCCTAGTTCCGTAGATTTTGACTTCACCTAATTAATTTAATTAATTTTCTTACCTAAAAGTCTAATGTGATTGAATTTATCGACAAATTATAATCACATATAGAAATATATGTATGAATTATTTCTCCAATATTGGGTCGATTTCTCAATCTAGAACTATATATATTAGCTCCAATATGATATCATATATACTTCCTAATATACATGCACATGTAGTAATAGATGATATATAGTATGTTCTATTGAAGTAGGCCTATAGTTTAAATGCCATTTTGTTGATCTACAGTTAGTCGATTTGACGATTTTAGTTAGTATTTTACAATATGTTCGCAGAAGAGTACGTAAAAGTAACTAAAACATATATTAAATTAAAATCATATGCATGATATTGTTTATTTTTATTTTCTTAATCCAGTAGTGTATTGAGTCTAATGGTGCATCTTGGTATTATATACTATAATTAATAGGATACTAATTATTTTACATTGTTTATTGACAAACAGTTTCTGCAATTTTGAGAGAGCATGTTATTATAAACTATACTAGATTGTTGACAGGAATTGTGCACAGTTCACTGTTACTTGTACACGAATGCGCGTGAACATGGATAATGGATGATGGATGTTTTTTAATAATTATTTAATAATTTCATTATTTTCTTTCCCGCCGCTGATTTCATAGGAGAAAGGTGATGTTGAGCATTTGCATATTGATACTTTTTGCTCTAAAAATATTAATTATACATTTCTAGTTTTATATTAGCCCTCTTCTTGCTATGATAGTGGTTTACGGATCTTTAATGTGCATGTTTGATTTAAACTGTTTTGAATGAGGAGATTGGCTGCACTAATTAAGGAAACGCATTAATGCTATATAATAAGCTATCGCAGTGTGTCAACGAGTTCTATAAACCTTTAGCTATTTCATTTTTTCCATTTTCTTCATTTATTCCCTCTGTTTTCTTTTCCCGACATTAATCATTGCATTAATATAAATCATTCATCGTCATTAGTGTTATACATTACATCGAGAATACTTATATAGCTCATTCATGATGTAGTAGGCTATGTATATTTCATATCGATAATTTGTACCTGTATTTGCTTGATATATGGACTTAATGGACGAATGCATATAATTTTTACTAATCAGATATATGATATATACTGTAGGCATTAGATTTATGTATTGCACGTGCACTTTAATATATTTGTCATATAATCATTCAACACATTAATCATATTCATATTTAATGCCTTGTTAATTCAATGTCATTCGATTCATTCTTATGGTTATTTGACACCACTGCATATATAGGAATTATTTGTATTTCATAATTTCTATCTATGATGACATTATATGTTCTCCATACTTTCACATTATTATTTTGTTTTAATTTGTTTTATGTCCTTGATATTAATTTTGTGTGAATGTTGAGTCCCATTGTGATGACGTTTTTCGTATTTGGGGATATATATATATTTAGCCATAAAATAAATACTTCGTGTGGGATATTGCTTGTACTAACATTATCTTACAGTAGCATCTACATATGTTAGTCCTTGTCAAGGATGTTTCGTAGCAACGTTTTCGGTTTTTAATGTTTTTTTTAATTTATTGAAAAATTGCCATTACTCGCCTTTAACAATTAATATAAGGACTATAATACTATACGCATATATGGTGGAGATACTTGTATGACACTACTACGTGTGTGTGACAGACACTATACGTGTTTTTTTCCTACGTATTCCTCTGTGCATGATTGTACTATATTATAACTATTGCATGCTGCTCTACACGACGCATCATGAACACTATGCTATCACATGATGTGTATCGTAGTCCAAAGATTTGACCACTTTTATATGTATATCTACTCTGTGTTTTACTATTTTTACTCTGTGCTTTCTTCCTTGAGTGTATTTATGTTATGGTGGAGACTACATATTATGAATTGTTAAGATAGCAAATGTTTTAAAATAATAAAATTACTTTCATCATAAAGTCACATTCATTACAATATTAGTAGCATATGAATGGAGAACAAAGTAATGCATGTTGATACCAGTATTGTAATTAGTTGATAAGTAATGCTAGCATGAGCTGCTTTAGTAACACTGAAATAATTGTAGATTAACAAAACGACTACTGCAGTTATTGTGTGAATGCTAACACATGATATTTATACTGACAATCGAATCGCAATTGTTGCAATTGGTTCGTAAAAAAATGTTGCTACTGTTTTGGGGAATGCTGTTTCACAATACGACATTATTTACTAGATTTCCACTATCCACTGTCTCGTATCCATTTCTACTGTCATATAGTTACTTCAGCCAATGTTATTTGCATTTCCAGTAATGGCATGTACTTTGACCAATGACATACTTCAACCAATGACATGTATACTTCAATTTAAAGTCATTTGCACTAATAGTAATGTCATGTACTTTAACCAATGACATATATGTTTACGTTTGCACTTCCATTAATGGCATGCATTTCTTCCAATTGTAGTTCTACTAACGTCATAGACGTTTCTACCAATGATATATTAAGTTCTACTAATGTCATTATTAGATAGTCACACAACGTAGACATTGTGCCTATTTACCTATAGTTGAGTGCTGAATTCCTTAAAATAACTGTATATATTTCGTTTATTTCTACTATTTCTTTCAGATTACAATAATGTTCTCTCTGGAAATGTGTTCGATTGATCGTGAAACGATAGCCATTTAGCCTCCTCCGTGTTAGAAGCAATCAGAGATGCCCTATAGTTGGGCAAATGTATTGATCCAACATGCAGAGTGTTAAAGCAATCTATACTTATGAAATATACCAAGAAGACAGACACAATCAGAGATATTTGCTCCAAAATTCGAAAAAAATTCCAGGTTGAACTTTTATTTAAATTGTCAAAATGTCTCGATACCGTTGCACCAATGTCATCTGTGTATTGCAGACGGGAATCTGAACCCGCTGCTGATGATGGAGGGAGACCCCAAGGTGTTCATCAGGTGAGTTATGTCCCCTTGTTCAGCGTTACCGTCGTACGTCCGGTGGTGACGTATAGTTTTCATATACACTCATTCTAACCAAATGCAATGAGATACAATTGGGTATCCGAAATTGAGCAACATTTAATCACATATGGAATTAAATCTTTATTGACCAGAAGATGATATCAGATGTAACATGTAAAGGTTTTAATAGCACCATGTCAAGGGATTTGTTAGAGGTCCTCATATATATATATACCGTATATATATATATATATATATATATATATATATATATATATATATAGAGAGAGAGAGAGAGAGAGAGAGAGAGAGAGAGAGAGGATGAGGGAGAGAGAGGGGATATGGAGAAAGACAGGTGAGGGAGGGAGCAGAGAGAGAGAGAGAGAGAGAGAGAGTGGATATGGAGAAAGATAGGTGAGGGAGGGAGCAGAGAGAGAGAGAGAGAGAGAGAGAGGCGGAGACGCAAACGTATGCAAAATGAATGCACGCAAGAAAAAGAAAACATGTCCTAAAATAGACAATAGTGTAAATTGTCCAATAGTGTTACTGACATAGAATAGCACGTTAAATAACTGACAAGTTGTCCCGATGTTTTTCAGCTACCAGTGGGACATGCAGACCAAGGTGGAGGAGATCCAGTTGTACCTGGAGGCGGCCGGTTTCGCGTGTTGGGCCGACATCGCCATGAACCCTCCGCGCGGCCACAGCAGCCGCAGCAACAGAAGCAGCGTCATCTACGGCAACCTGGACTCTGGCAGCGACACCCTGCAGGGCCAGATCCAACGGACCATGAAGTCGTCAGCGGTCGTGCTCTGCTGCATCACGCCAAAGTACCTGCAAAGTGACAACTGCGTCAAGGACCTGACGCTGGCGGACGTCCTCAACAAGCCTATCATCCCGCTCCTGCTCAGGTTCGTGCCCATTGAGAACGCGCCTGCTCAGGTGAAGAAGATTCTTCTGAGGAACAGCTACATCGACCTGAGCAACGAGAGGCTATACAGGCAGAACGTTCCTCTGGTCCTGGAGAAAGTCAAGAAAGTTGTTGGATTGATTTAGGTTTTGATTAAGTCTTTGGATGATGCTGTGAATGCTTGTAGAGATTGCTACATGGAACCAGATAGATAATAATCTACGATGAAACTGACCAACTGGGGGCTGTACAAACAGAACGTTGCATTCGAGTCTGGTTCTGGAGATAGTCAATAAAGCTGTTGGGTTGATTTAGTTTGAAGTCCTAGATGATGCCTCCAAGTCAGTGGAGACTCTTACATCGACCTGAGCACCAAGATCTACACACAGAAGGTCGCTCTGGTTCTAGAAGATGTTTGGTTTGATTTAATCTGGAGAAATCTGAGGTACTGTAACTTGCTGATCGTACGGTCAGTGTCAGCTATATCAACCTGACTAAAGTGAGGCTGTACACATTGAACTTTGGATCTGGTTCTCGAGAAAGTAAAGAAAGTTGTTGGGTTGATTTAGTTTGATGAAGTCTTTGGAAGATGCCGTGAATGTCTGTGGGGAGTAATTGCAACATTGACCTGAACAAACAGAACATAGCTCTAGTTCTGCAAGGTGGTTGAGTTTATTTAGTATTGAGGAATAAGAGGTCACATATTATAGGCTTGGTATAAAATCATCTGCGTTTTAAGTCAATCCCCATGATGAAATGTCATTTTATATTTAGCTGATCATTTGTAATTACCTGTATACTGCCCTTATGTAAATATCGTTCTTCTGGTTTCAATAGCGACCGTATTATTAGTAGCATTATTATTTGTACAAAATGATTGTATACCATGTGATTATAGAATTAATTTTAGAGGTCATTCAAACCGGAAATAGTCCACGACGAGGAGCTGAACCAATCAAAATCGACAAACGTAGCCCCGCCTTCCAGTGATACTGCTGGCCTTTTGTCCCACGTGATCGGGGAAGATCATAATGGTATTATCTTTGCTCGCATTATTCCAAAACAGACCGATTTATTTTGATAACATGGAAGATGCATTACAGCTCAACCGTAGTATTATGGAGCAACCGCAGTTTTCACGTTAATGAATTTAACCACAGCGAACTGTATTCTTGGATTGTGTTTGTGTGCAGACCTGCGTTTCACGAAAGGGGTATATATTTACGCCGGACATAAACTAGGACGTAAAGCATGAAGTTGCATGTAATTCTGTGCTTTACGTCCTGATTTATGTCCGACGTAAATATACACCCCTTTCGTGAAACGCAGACCAACTTCAGACGTATATGTGGTGTCTAGTTTCTTTTATCCGTCAGTATACCCGGCGTAAATCCGATGTACAGTGTACTGATTGAGGAAGTTTGTAGGTGACTTTATATAGTGCAGTGTATAATTCTATGTAGTGATCACTTGTGTCAATGAGTGTAGGTGTACATCACTGCCGGATATAACAGTGTACAACAACAACCCCCCCCCCCCCCCACACACACACACACACCCTCACCCTACTGTGTTTAAACTTTAATAAGTAGGCTCGCTGTGGAATGGGATGTTTCTTTGTAAGGATATGGTTTCACTAACCTATTTGCATAGGCATCAAACTTTACGAGGTATTTATGTATTACTGTCCTGCATAACACCGTCTTCTGTGGTAGGACTACTATGTCTGTTAAGTAAACAATAGTGCCTGGTAACAGACAAGTAATAACTCGTCATATGCAACTTTTATGTTTCGTAGAATGATTGAATTTCTGAGTTATTGGTTGTACACAGAGAAACAGAGTGTCCTGGTTTAATGCATTCGGAATGACAGGAATTGCTTGATTTGAATGTTATAATTGTATAATGTGGCCGCTTGTTCATGTCTTCCACATTTATTTCTAGTATACCAATGTATTTACAATAGTATATGTTTATGTTTGCAGTATTTATCTTGCGTATTTAAGTAATGGCCCTAAAATACCATAATCTGTATGAATACCGGTATGTATTATTTTTCATGAAATGTAATTGTATCATATTTGTTATATCATTTTATATTTCAGGTGATAAACATAATTATACTGTTGTATTCAGTAAATCATTCATTTATCTGGATACTCCCACCCTACCCACCCTACCCAACCAACCAACACTACCCCACTCCACCCTCCACCAAATATCTCCCAGATAAATCCACTTGTATCTTGTTCTCTTGTATGTGAATTACATGGTACCTATATAGATCTGTGTGCATTCAAAGTGACGTATAGTGTATCTATACTAGATATGTTACGTATTATACATATCTGGTATAAATGCAAATGTATATTTCAAGTATATGTCATTGACTTACGAAAACATAATAATTTATGAGTAATAAAGTTCATGCTGAAATATTCAATTGTTCTGTCATCATTGTGTAATAACATTGCAATCAATATCGATTTGGGATAATTTTCTTGATCATGATATTTGAATTATAAAATGCATCACTATGATGTCAGTGTCGCATTAAAATCACAAAATCACATATTTCGCATGAGCTCCTCACATCGGCAATCTACTCCTCATAGCTCCTGTGTTCATAAGAATACGTATGACAAGATGTAGATTGACACTGTCTACGAGTATGCATATTTCAACGAACATTTTGGACATCATTTTGAGCTACGGATACAAACTCACCATGTGCATTCCGTTTCTTAAATGTTAAACCAGTATATACGTGCACTGCAACATTCAGAGCTCCGGATGTTGCGGGTTTCCTCTTGCCCTACACTGACAAGCCGTGATATCTTAAAAGCGGCCTCGTGCCCCAATTCAACATTTGTTGTGCTAAACTTCGAATTATGAATATTGTCGATAGATCTCAGTCGCATTATTACTATTCATTAAGCAATAACTACCCGGTGATTTGTTATCTGTATGTAGACATGCTTCATCTTCAATGTCATTCAAGGTCGAGGTGACTCTGAAATGCTTTAATCGTTAGCGGATTAGGCCGAGCTCGCACACTAACCTGCGTAATCTGTATTTACTTAAGTGTTAAGATTAGTAGCCTACTCCTATCATATGTATGTATGTATGTCGTTTCAGCCTATTGCTATCAAGACAATACAACATATCTTATTGTGTCGGTCAATCGTCATTATTTTTAGAAAAGCCAAACATTTTAAAAAGCTATCGAAGGTTTTAGTCAAATATTTCCATATGGAACATTGAATCTCAACACATAAATTAACTCACTCCATGCTGGAGTCAACCGGAGATGCCCTCAAGAACAATGTCGGTGCCTAATCTAGCAGGGAGGGGGTTATACCCACATATGTTACGCATACTATTACTTTGAAGTACTTAAAACTATGTGTTGTGTCCAGTTAGTAGGTCTAAAATAGGCCTACAACAACAAAAGAAGAATTTGTGAGGCTTTAAATGATCTGGGGCTACGTTCCCGAAGCTATCGTACACGTAACGACTTCGTGGAGGAAAATTTGAACCGGAGATCATCACATCTTCCTCGACGAAGGCTTTACGATGTCGTTACGTGTACGATAGCTTAGGAACAGGGTTCATATGTTCCCAACATTGTCGTAGACGTAACGACATCGTAAGTCTATACGTGGAGGAAGTTTTACTCTTTCGGGATCATCACAATTACCTCCACGAAACCTTAACGATGTCGGAATGTATACGTTAGCTTCGATAACATGGCCCCTGTGCGCTCCTTTATAACGATAACCTTAACTCCAACCTTATCCATAGACTACACCAGTGTTAAGTTCGGAGCCATAGAATACACCATTGTTAAGTTCGGAGCCATAGAATACACCATTGTTACGGTCGGAGTTAAGGTTACCGTAACAGTACATCCCTGACTGCAAATGGTTCATTAGTTGAATCCGGGTACATATCTTCGTCTCAGCGAATACTTCATCCCATTGGGTGAGCCTATAGGTTTATTATACACGATCACTGCGTGACGGCGGACGCTGGGAGAAATACATGAAAAGATAACAACATTCTAAATATGTAATAGTGTTTGAAGTATAGCGCGTCTCTTAATCTGTGAATACGTGCATTCTATTGCGTATAGCCACGTACACATGTAGTAGAGGAAACATGCGCAAACATCCAATCAATGATCATGATTACTTGATGTAAACATCCAACCAATGATCATGATTACTTGATGTAAACATCCAAGCAATGATCATGATTACTTGATGTAAACATCCAACCAATGATCATGATTACTTGATGTAAACATCCAACCAATGATCATGATTACTTGATGTAAACATCTATCCAATTTATAGCTCCTGAACTGTTTACGCAATTCTTTTCTACTCTTCTTCCTATCCTATTCTCCCATTCTCCCATTCTCCTATTCTACTCTTCCTTCCCACTGCTATTCTACTCTTCCTTCCCACTGCTATTCTACTCTTCCTTCCCACTGCTATTCTACTCTTCCTCCCCACTGCTATTCTACTCTTACTCGACTCTTATGCTCCGGCGGCCAGAAACCCACATTAAAGTAATCACCCTTCCTCATAACTTCTATTCTCTTCTATTCTAATTCCCATTCTCCTATTCTACTCCTCCTAACTCCCATTCTCCTATGTTACTCTACTCCTACCCCCTAACTCCCATTCTCCTAACACTTATTCTACTCTTCCTCCTAACTCCCATTCTCCTATCTCCTAACTCCCAGTTTACTCTACTTCCTAACTCCAATTCTCCTAACTCCTATTCTACTCTTCATCCTAACTCCCATTCTCCTAGTCTACTCTACTTCCTAACTCCCATTCCTCATAACTCCCATTCTCCTATAAATTTATAGTTTACTCTATCTCCTAACTCCCATTTCTCCTAACTCTCATTCCTTCTACCCTTCCTACTAACTACCGTTCTCCTATTCTACTCTATCTCCTAACTCCCATTCGCTCACCGGTGTGCTATATGTGGCGTTTGCTGTATGCGGCGTTACAATAATTCATGAGATTATGTTTGTAATTTTCACGATTGGAGATTCACGGTTCGCTGCTTATTCACGATTCTCAGCAGATTCACGATTCGCAAACCATAACACCGCAAACCGTGAATAAAATTAACATTTCGTGGGATGCGCGTTCACGTTTCGTG
This sequence comes from Lepetodrilus fucensis, assembly GCA_032361325.1. Lineage (NCBI taxonomy): Eukaryota > Metazoa > Mollusca > Gastropoda > Lepetellida > Lepetodrilidae > Lepetodrilus > Lepetodrilus fucensis. The sequence continues at coordinate 475 of JAUTBV010159754.1, read as the reverse complement.
ACATACATTTGTAACTTTCACGATTGGAAATTAACGGTTCGGGGCTTATTCACGATTCGCAGCAAATTCACGATTCGGATGTTAACATGTGGTTACAACTCGTAGAACTACGATCGTGTATGCCCATTTAAATGTGTACTGGACAATAGACACGAAGGATACGACTAAAACATCGCGACATGAATAGTAGGCCTATACATTGTGTGAGAACATTTATTACAGAACATAATGATATCGACTTATGTACAGTATGAACTTCTATACAGAATATATCGTCAACAGAACATATATAAATTAAATGTATTAGATAAACTCTTAAATACAAATAAAAAGTTCCGACTTAAAAATTCATGTAATCATGACAGCATTGAATCCAATCAAGGAGCAAATGAAAGGGCAATAGAATAATATGTAGGCAGAGAGTTGTAGATTATTTGTTATTCAGACCAGTGTATCGTATAACTACCATGTATCA